>CAKNXH010085348.1:0-12446 GCA_932178445.1 Andricus quercusramuli | reverse complement strand
TAAACAAAAAGTATTAAAATTCAAGCAAAAACAGTTCAATTTTCATATTGAAAAGTTGAATCATTAAACAAATATATGAATCATCAATCATGAAAGATGAATTTTAAACTGAAAAAAAGTATTTTTTGAACCAAAAATGCAATAGTTTAATTTTCAAACAAAGGGTAATCTTTTTTAAAAAAAGTAAATATTTAACACAGTAGTTCAATTTTCAACAAAAAGGATTAAAATTGAACCAAAAACAGTTCAATTTTCAAGCGGAAAAGACTTTTTTTTTTTAAACAATTGAATTTTCAACCCGAAAAGTTGAATCTTTAAACAAATACATAAATTTTTATTCAATAAAGATGAATTTTAAACCAAAAAGTTGACTTTCAACTGAAAAAAGATATTTTCGAACCAAAAATGGAATAGTTAAATTTGCAGGTAAAAAAAATTAAGTTTCAACAAACAAAAAACACAAATTTTCATCAAAAAAGTTTAGTTTTCAACCAAACAAGCGTATCTTAAAAAAATATATTTAACACAGTAGTTCAATTTTCAACAAAAAGGATTAAAATTCAACCAAAACAGGTTAATTTTTCAAGCGAAAAAGGCTTATTTTTTATAAAGATTGAATTTTTAACCCGAAAATTTGAATCTTTAAAATTATAGATTATTCAATGAAGATGAATTTTAAATAAAAAAGTTGATTTTCAACTGAAAAAAAAATGTTTTGAACCAAAAATGAAATAGTTACATTTGGAGGTAAAAAAATAACTTTTAACCAAAAAAAAAAAAACACAAATTTTCAACAAAAATCTTTAATTTTCAACCAAATAGGTGAATCTTAAAAAAAATATATTTAACACAGTAGTTCAATTTTCAAATAATTAGTTGAATTTTCAACAAAATGATTAAAATTCAACCAAAACAGTTCCATTTTCAAACGAATAAGACTTATTTTTTTAAAACAGTTGAATTTTCAACCCGAAAAGTTGAATCTTTAAACAAATAGATGAATCGTCAATCAAGACAGATGAATTTTTAACCAAATAGTTGAAGTTTCAACTGAAAAAATACATTTTCAAACCAAAAATGAAATAGTCAAGTTTTCCGGTAAAAAATTAACTTTTGACAAAAAAAACATAAAGTTTCATGAAAAAAGTTTAGTTTTCAACCAAATAGGTGTATCTTAAAAAAATATATTTAACACAGTAGTTCAATTTTCAATAATTAGTTGAATTTTCAACAAAAAGGATTAAAATTCAACCAACACAGTTCAATTTTCAAGCGAAAAAGACTTATTTTTTGAAGACAGTTGAATTTTCAACCCGAAAAGTTGATTCTTTAAACAAATAGATGAATTGTTATTCAATAAAGATGAATTTTAAACAAAAAAGTTGATTTTCAACTGAAAAAGATATTTTTGAACCAAAAATGAAATAGTTAAATTTGCAGGTAAAAAAATAACTTTTAACAAAAAAAACACACAAATTTTCAACAAAAAACTTTAGTTTTCAACCAAAAAGGTGAATGTTTAACAAAAAAGTTCATTTTCTACCATATAGTTAAATTTTAATTAAAAAAAAAGATTTTTGAACCACATAGTTGAATCCTCAACCAGAAAGATGAATTTTTAACAAACGAGATTAATTTTCTAACACAAAAAAGACGAATTTTCAACCAAATGCATTAATTTTCTATCAAATAGTTCAATTTACAACTAAAAGAGGTCAATTCTTTACCAAAAATGCAATAGTTAAATTTTCAGATAAAAAGATTATCTTTTAACAACCAAAAAACTTTTAACAAAAAAGTTCAATTTTCAACCAAAAAGGTGAATCTTTAAATAAAAATTAATATTTGACAAAGTAGTTCAACTTTCAAATAATTAGTTGAATTTTCATTCCAAAAAGATGCATATTTAACCAAATTATTAAATTTATTACCAAAAATATGAATTTTTAATAAACTAGATTAGTTTCTAATCAAAAGTACAAATTTTGAACTAAATGCATGCATTTTCTATCAAATAGTTCAATTTTTAACTAAAAAACGATAAATTCTTTACTAAAAATGGAATGATTAAGTTTTCAGATAAAAAAATTAACTTTAGACCCAAAAAAAACTTAAGAAAAAAGTTAAATTTTCAACGAAAAAGGTAAATCTTGAAAGAAATTAATATTCAACAAAGTATTTCAACTTTTAACTAGTTGGTTGAATTTCCAATCCAAAAATAGTTAAATTCTCATAAACAAGTTTAAATTTAGACTTGAACATTCAACCAAGTACTTTCATGTTCAACTAAAGGTGTTAATTTTTAATCAAAATCTGTTGAATTCAACCTAAAAAGATGAATTTTTCACAAAATAGATGAATTTTCAGCCAAGAGCATTAATTTTTTACAAAAAAAAAAAAGAAATTTTAATTTTTAAAAACTCAATTTTCAACCAGAAATGGAATAGTTACATTTTCAATTAAAAAAAATTATTTTCCAGCCTACAAAAATCGAATTTTCGACCAAATAGTTCAATTTTTAGATAAAAGATGAAAAAAAAATTCAAAAAAGTAGTTCAACTTTCGACCAAGTACTTCCATTTTCAACCAAAAAAGGTGTTAATTTCTAATCAAAAACTGTAAAATTCAACCTAAAAATACAAATTTTTTACAAAATAGATGAATCGAGAACCAATATATAAAATTTTCAACAAAGGAGTTCAACTTTCAACCAGTGATTTAGTGATGTTAATTTTAAATAAAAAACAGTTTAATTCAACAGAAAAAAAAACGAATTTTTAAGAAAATAGACGAAATTTTAACCAAACAGTTTAATTTTCAAGCCAGAAAGACAAATGTTTAACAAAACAGTTGAATTTTCGAATAAGAAAAAAATATTTGAGGAAGAAACGAAGTTTCAATTAAATTGTTGAATTTTCAAGCCAAATAGTTGAATTTTCAACAAAAAAATATATTTTTTGAACCTTTGAATTTTTAACAAAAAAAAAACATTTATTTTCAACAAAATTGTTGAATGTTGAAGTAAAGACAAATTATCTACAAAACAGTTGAATTTTCAACCAAAAATATAAATTTTCAACAAATAAGTTAATTTTTAATCTATTAGTTTAATTTTCTACCGAATTGTTGAATTTTCAAGCCAAAAAGACGAATTTTCTACAAAACAGTTTCATTTTCTCCCCGAAAAAATTTGTTTTCAATATAAAAGTTCTTTTTAAACAAAAAAAAAAATGAATTTTCATAAAAATACGTGAATTTTCTACCAACTAGTAAAACTTTCAACTTGTAAAGGATAAATTTTCAACCAAAAATGGAAATTTTTAATTTTTACTTAAAAATCCCCTTTCTTGGTAAAGAATTTAACTGTTTTGTTGAAAATTCGTCTTTTTAGATGGGAAGTTATTTCTAATAGATTGAAAATTAATATTATATGTTGGAAAACTCATCTTTTTGGTTGAGAATCTATTCAAATTTTTGAAAATATTTCATTTAAGATACATGTATATTTTTCCTAATTTGGTTTATTTTTAAATTAATTTTAATGACATTTTGACCACAAAAACTACCCAATTAGGGTTTTAAGGGTTGAAAATGGCGAATTATATTTTTTATGGAGTCCAGTAGTAAGTAAAATAAAAAAAATCCCACTGATTTTAAAGGGAAACAAATGTGTGCTCTCGATTTTTCTCGAGAATATAAAAAAAAGATTTATTATATGCTTTTTTTTATTGGGACTACATTTTACACAATTGATTTTTAGGTGAAAAGTAAAATAAGAGGATCCCATAGGCATAGGGTCTTACATTTTCTCTTTTATTTTCTTATTCTATTTTTTTATGTGAGTCTTCATAATAAATCATAATAATAATAGAACGAGAAATGAATAGGTACATTTACACATGGAAAAGAATTCATGACGAAAGAAGAGTCACTCTCGATTTATCTTCTGTACTTAAATCCTAAAAACTTGCGATGCGGCAAGTAGTTTGAAATATTTCTTTATGAAATTTTATTGAATGTGAAAGTCGTTCGAACCGATTTATGAAACGAAATCGAATAAAATATGGAATTTTAAACTTTCTAATGGTACGCTTCCGGTTGTTGAACGGAATAATATCGTGGAAACAATTTAACAATGTATATGCGAAGGAGTTTGCTCAACTTTGAAGAAATAGACCTGAAACTGCTCTTTAGCAATAAAGGAAATTTGTTCTTAAATTTAAAATACGTATAGGTTTGAAATTGCAGGGTATTGAAATATTCATATTCTTTCTTTTTTGCCTCGTTAACAAAATTTTCAAATTAGAAATTTTACCACTTTGTTCAAAAGTAGTTTAATTTTCGACCAAGTAGTTGAATTCGCAATCAAGATAAAAGAAATCTCAATAAAAAATGTAATAATTGATATTTAAAGTAAGAAAAGATTTATATTTTAAATAAAAAATCGTTGAACTGACCCAAAAAGATTAAATTTTGACAATAAATTTCATCATAGGTGTTGCATTTTCAAGCCAAAAAGATATTTAAAAAAACAGTTAAATTTTCAACCGAAAAAATGAATTTTCCACCAAGAAGATTAATTTTCTATTAAAAAAGACGAATTCTTAACACAAGACATAAATTGTTAACCAGTTAGTTGAATTTTCAGACAAGGAAATTAATTTTCTACTAAAAAGACAAATTTTTAACAAATTATATCAATTTCCAACCAAATAGTTCAATTTTTAAACTAAAAAGATCAATTATTAATAAAAAATGGAATAGTTAAATTTTCATTAAAAGAAATTTTTTTCAATAAATAAAAAATAATTTTCTAAACAACAGTGGAATTTTTTACAAAATTGTTGAATATACAAAGTTATTAAATCTGCATTAAAAAAATTAACAACAATTAAACTAATTTTTATCAAAGTAGTTTAACTTTCAACCAAAGAGATGAATTTTCCACTAAAATTATGAATCTTTAACAACAACAAAAGAATTTTTAAGAAAGTAGTTCAATTTTGAACCAAATAGTTGCATTTTCAACCCAAAAAGGTGAATTATTAACAAAAAATGTAATAATAGTTGATATTTGCATCAGAAAAGATTTAAATTAAAAATAATAAACAGTTGAATTAAAGCAAAGAAAATGAAATTATTGCAAAAATAGATCAACTTTCAAATAAAAAAGCCGAATTTTCAAGAAGAGTTGTATTTTCAATCAAGAAAGATTTTTCAGTCAAGAAAAACAATAAATTTCATCCACAATGTTGAATTTTCAAGCCAAAAACATGATATTTTTACAAAGCGTTACATTCTAACCGAAAAGAGAAATTTTCAACTAAAAAAAAAATAATTTCCTTCTCAAAAATACGCACTCTCAACAAAAAAACATAAATTTTTAACTAATTCGTTGAATTTTCAACCAAGGAGATAAATTTTCTACCGAAAAATAAGAAATTACATTAGTTTTAAACCAAATAGTTGATTTTTTTTAACTAAGATCAATTATTAACCAAAAATGAAATAGTTAAATTTTAATTAAAAAAAAAAAAATTTCAATAAAAAAACTAATTTTCTACAAAACAGTGGAATTTTATACTAATCTTTATCAAAGTAATTCACTTTTTAACCAATGAAATTAATTTTCCACTAAAATTATGAATCTTTAACAAAAAAAATAATTTTTAAGAGAGCTGATCAAGTTTTAACCAAAGAGTTTAATTTTCGACCTAAAAAGATTAATTTTCGACAAACAGTCTAATAGTTGACATTTCAACTAAAAAAATCTAATTTGAAATTAAAACCAGTTGAATTAAAAAAAACAGTTGAAAAACGTTAAATTTTCAACAAAACAGTTGAATTTTCAACCAACGAAATTAAATGTTCACTTAAAAAATTAACTTTTAACAAAAAAAGTTAATCTTTTATCAAATTAGTTGAATTTTCATCTAAAGAGATGAATTTTCCATTAAAATTATGAATCTTGAGCAAAAAATTAATTTTTAAGAAATCATTTCAACTATCAACCAAAGAGTTGAATTTTCGACCTAAAAAGATTAATTTTCTACAAAAAATCTAATAGTTGATATTCCAACCAAAAAAATTTAATCTTAAATAATAACCATTTTCAACCAAATGGTTAAATTTTTAAGTAAAAAATATAAATTTTCTACCCGAAAATGGGAATTTTCAACTAAAAGGTCATTTTTAATCACACAGTTGCATTTTAACTATGCAAAAGATGAAATTTCTACAAAAAGAAATAAATTTTGAAACCGAAAGTACAAAAATACAAAATAGTAATAATAGTAAAGAATAACAAATAGTTGAGTTTTCAATAAAAAAATTTTTTTGTCAAGATGAAGCCTCAACTAAAAAGGGTAACTTTTTAACAAAATTGTTAAATTTTCAACAAAATATTTAAATTTTGAACCAAATTATACCATTTTTAACGAACAAATATAATTTCAATTTGAATTTTCAATTCTAGAAAAGGGAGAAAAAAGCTGCGATAAATAGGAATTTTGATAATTTATAAACTGAAGAAAAATAGTTTAAATAAATATTGAAATTCATTTTTAATACTTTAAAATATAAGGTTACAAAACTGGAAATTTTGCTTGGAAAATAATAGCCAACAAAAAACTGTTCCAAAGATTATTTATATTTGTAATAAATAAAAATAAAAATGGATTGATTCGCAGATTTAAAATTATTTTAGGTAAGAATTGGTTTTGACCACGTACCTACGGCCCCTTAAGGAACTAATTTACAAAAAAGGACTAATTAAAAAAAAATTCGATTATTTTTAGGGCTAAGGCTATCCACCCAGTTGTTTGTGAAACTGCAGCAGTGGTTTAAACACTAGTTTAAACCGAAATTCCGTTTTTAAACAAATCAAAAAATTAATATAATTTAAAAAAAGGTTCGAAAATATTGGTTGATAAAATAATAAATAATAATAAAATATATAGAGTTCCTGAAAATAAAACAAGAATTCAACGATAAAATTTGGACAACCACCACAAAATGTTCCTATTGCAATTAATAAAAAACAAAATAAAAAATTTGTTTCTTTGGACAAAAATAAAAAAGTGAAACCAAAGAAACAAGTTTTTTATTTTGTTTTTTAGGAATTGCGATAGGAACATTTTGTGGTGGTTGTCCAAATTTTATCGTTGGATTCTTATATTGACTTGATTATTGGACGTTAAATGAGACTTTGAATTTGATTTTAGTCTGATTCAGAATTCTTAAATAATAATAAATAATATAATAAATAGTATATAAATAAATAATAAATAATGATGAAATACGTGATACATTTTACTCTATAGTTTAGTATAATCGTGTCTCATTCAGTCCAATCCCGTGAATTAGAGTGAGTACAAAACTAGATGGGAATAAGTATTACGTATTTTGTGACTGACCTCTTTCTAGACAATATAAATCATGATCTGCTGGGAATCTTTCATCAGGAAAAGAAGGTGTTAATTAAAACCAGTGAGATATTCATTGTTATAATATTGAAGGCTCTCATTCAGAAGTCAATTGTTGTTCTTTTGCACTGGAAGTTCTGCTGAACGATGTATGTCCGGGACATGCACGATGTTGAATAATCGTCGTTTGATAACAGCCTAGCATCCTGCAACTAACAGGCTTAATATAGAATTTTCATTTCCAAGAAGTACTATTTTCTTTACTCAAAATTATTGAAATTAAATCTCTACACTTGCAATTAAACTTGCGATTTTAAACTAATATTATAAGAAAACAAAGTAAAAATGTATTTATATTTATTTGTTTATATTTAATTATTTAGCGTACCTTTTAGTCAACTGATCAATGGGTTACCTACTATTGAATTCAGGTCTATACCTATTTATTAATTTTTTTAATTTCTTTTGAAATTTTGTAGGGCATTTCAAAAGATTTTTAATGGTATTCGATAATTTTAAGGGATTTCTATAGTTTTCAAAGAATTTTAAATATTTTAGGGTATTTTAGAAGATTTTAGGGTACTTTTTAAAAATTCCAAGGAATTTTAAGCTTTTAAAAGTTTTAAGAGATTTCTAAGGATTTGAAATATTTAAGGGCATTTAAAAAAATTCCAATGACTCTTTAATAGATTTCAATAATTCTAAAGTGTTCCAAAGTATTTTAAAAAGAAAAAGATTTCAACGGATTTTATAAGATTTTCGAAATTTCAATGATTTTAAGGGATTTAAAAAAATGTTAGGGTATTTTAATACATTTTCCAGGATATCAGAAAATATCAGATTTCATGTAATTTCACAGGATTTTGTAATTTTTTGTTATGGATTTCAAAGAATTTATTCGCAAGACTTGAGGAATTTCGTAGGATTCGAGAGATTTTCAAATATTTCAAAGTATTTCTAGATTTTGAAGATTTTTAAAGATTTTAGTATATTTCAAAAGATTCCAAGGCATTTTTCACTGATTTCAATAATTTGAAGGGATTTTAAAAGATTTTCAAAATTTTGCGGTATTTTTGTAAATTCCAAAGGACTTTCAAGAACTTAAAAAAAATTCAATTGATTTCGAAAGATCTTAAAGGATTTGAAATATTCTAGGATATTTATAATATATTTTAATAAATTGTAGTGATTCCAAAGGTTTTGAAAGATATTAGGGTATCTTTTAAAATTCCAAGGAATTTTCAACAGCATTAGAAAATTTCAAGATATTTCAAAAGATTTTAAAGGACTTAAAAAAATATCTTGATTCGTTCGTAAATAGATTTTAATAATTTGAAGTGATTTCAAATAATTCAAAAGATTTGAGGGTATTTTTTAGAAATTACAACGAATTTTGAAGAGTTTTAAAAAGTTGCAAGGAATTTCAAAAGATTTTTAAATAGTTTAGGGTGCTTTAAAAAATGTAAAGCATTTTTCAAAAGCTTTAAAAAATGTGAAGGGATTTCAAAAGATTTTAAAGGTTTTGAAATATTTAAGGGTAGTTTAAAAATCTCAAGGAATTTTTAATAGATTTCAATAATTTTAATGGATTCCAAAAGATTCTAAAGATTTTAGGGTACTTTTTAAAAATTCCAAGGAATTTTCAAAAGCTTTAGAAAGTTTCAAGAAATTTCAAAATGTTTCCAAGGATTTTAAATATTTTAAGGAATTTTAAAAGATTCCAAGATTCCAGCATTTTTAAGAAATTTCAAAAGATTTTAAGGGATTTTAAATATTGTAGTGTGTTTTAGAAGATTCCAAGAAATTGTCAAGAGATTTAAAAAATTTCAAATGATTTCTAATATTTTAGATACTTTTGAAAGATTCTGAGGAATTTTTAATTGATTTCAATTCACTTGAATTTTGATGAATTTCATCGATTCAATCACTCAAATTTGATTGTAATCTATGGCATTTTTTGAATTTTTTCCCATGTATTTGAATTCTTTTAAATATAAAAAAAAAATTTTTGAGTTAGAAATTAGTCACTTTTTTCAAGTAAATCATGCAGTGGCATTCCTGGGAATAATAAATTAAAAATTTAAAAATTGTTAGGGAATTTTGAAAAAATTCGAATGTGAAAATTTCCGAATTCAAACTATTAAAAAATTTTCTTTTATCTATATTATTTATTTTTATTTTTATTGTAATATTGTTTTAATTAATTTTATAAATGAAAGAATCTCAATTGTTTAAATTCGAGAATTTTCTAGTTCGAAAATTTTATTATTCCGTAATTTTCTGTCGGGAATTTTATTATTCGGGTAATATCATTATTCGGGAATTTTTTTATTCAGGAATTTTATTATTCGGGAATTTTAGAATCTCGGGAATTTAATTTTTGGAGAGTTTTCAGTCGTCTTTAATTTTAATAGATTTAATTTCACGGTCGTAATTAAACTATTTTTTATTTCTATAAAATTCAAAAAGTTTGGACAAAAATTTAATAAGTTCTAGAACAATTTCAAATTAATAGCGTTTGAAATAAAACAAATTTTGAAGTTAGAAAGTTTTTACCATTGAAGTTTACACGTGGTAAAAAATAAAAATGTGAGAAGGCGCGAAGTATTCTCCATTAGACTCGTGATAAAATAATCATTCTCAAATCTAAATTCCTCGTAAATGAATGCCGGTAGAGGGTCTGAAACTTTCAAAGAAAACGTATTTCTTATTCCTTTATAATATATGTTACTTTTAGTTTGTAAAGTACTACCTAGCCACGCTCGACCCTTCTTAGGGAATTTTAAAGAATTTCTAGAGAACTTTACGGAATAAATTAAATTTTCATTTCAAAGGATTTCTACGGATTTCAACAATTTCAAAGGATATGAAGGACATAGAAAAATTTCGAAGGATTTTAAAGATTTTAAGTTTTTTGTTAATTCCAAAGAATTTCCAGAGTTCGTTTTAAAAAATTGTAGAACTCTTCAGATTTAACAATTTGTTATTATTATATCGTATTATTTATTATTATATTATTTTTTTATTTCATTATTAATTATGGAATGTTTAGAAAAGGAAATATTCTTAATTATAAAAACTATTTAAAACATATAAAAATGGTTTATTTAACCAATTTTATTTTTTCTCCGTTTTTTTATCGTCGTGAATGGATTTTCAACGAAAAGTATATGCAATTAAAAAAAAATAATTTCTGGTTGCAGAAATCATTTTAAATTAAAACTATAAAATTTCTTATAAAAAGCTTTTTTCTTCTTTTTTAACCTTAACAATAAATTTTCAGTCTTTCCCGTATTGTCCCTCTTTTTCGTGACAAAAATAACCTTATTTAAGATTTTTGAGCTCTTTTTTCGTTGTGATTCCTGAAATGTCGAAAAAATTTCAAATCTAGTTTTTTAATAATTTAGATGTCTTGAACTCATCAGAAACTATAAAATAAAATTTTTAACAAAATTGTTGAATCCTCGACGAAAACTGAATAATTCTTTTAAATGAAACAGTTTCATTTTTAACCAACAATATAAGCTTTCTAAAAAAGAGTTCAATTTTCTACAAAAAAAACGACTTCTCAACAGTATACTTAAATTGTTCACCAAATAGAAGAATTTTCAACCAAGAATATTAATTTTATATCAGAAAAGACCAATTTTCAATAAAAACATGAATTTTCAACCAAATTGTTTCAACTAAAGAGATCAATTATGAACTAAAAAACACTACTTTTCAACAAATTACATAAATTTTCAACTAAATAGTTCGAACAATGGATGTGGTGTTAGTCCATATTTAATTTAATTAATTTTTAGTTTATATTTTTTCCGTTTCTATAATATTTTTTAAACTAAAAAAGATCAGTTTTCAATCAAGAATGGAGTATTAAATTTTTTTAAAGAGAATTAATTTGCAATATAACAAAAAATTTTCTACAAAACAGTTTAATTTTGTCTCAAATTTTGTACCAAGTAGTTGAATTTTCTACCAATTTGTTGAATTTTCAAACCGAAAAGACGAATTTTCCAGAAAACAGTTAAATTTTGAACGTGAATATGAATTTCCACCAAAGAAAAAAGAAAGAAAGAAAAAGAAGTTACTTTTTTATCAGTCAGTTAAATTGCAACAAAATTGTTAAATCTTCGGTTAAAAACATAATTTTTAACAAGAAAAACAAACGATTTCTTGACAAAATTATGAATCTTCAACCAAAAAAAAAATTTTAAGAAAGTAGTTCAACTGTCAACCAGGGACTTGATTTTTCAACATGAAAAGATAAAAATTAAAAAAATTAATTAATTCAAATTTCAAAAAACAACTATACTTAATAAAAGGAATTTTCAACGAGATACTTGAATCCTCAACTAAGACAGATTATTTTTTAACCAAGCACTTGCATTTAAAAAAAAATTTAATTTACCACCAAAACAGGGCAATTTTCAACAATATACAAATATTTTTAACCAGTTAAATTTTCGACCAAATTGTTGAAGTTTCGACTCATAAATAGAACTTTTTTACAAAACAGTTGAATTTTTAACAAAAAAGTTAATTTTCGACCGAAACAGATTAATTTTTGAACAGACAGTTGCATTATTAATAAAAAAAGGTGAAATTTCTACAGAAATAAATGAATTATTGAACCAAAAAGATTAATTTTCAAAGAAATAGTTGAATTTTTGAAACAAAAAAAGTTGAATTTTTAACCGAAAACAACGAATTTTTTAGAAAACAATTTAATATTCGACGTGAAAATTTGAATTTTTAAAACAAAAAGGCGAATTAAAAAAGTTGAATTCCTAACCGAAAACAACGAATTTTTTACAAAAGAATTGAATTTTCGATGCGAAAATATGAATTTTTCAATAAAAAAGATAATTTTCATCAAAATGGTGGAGTTTTCAACGACAAAATTAATTTTTGACAAAATAATTGAATTTTCAACCTACAAAGATCAATTTTCCACCCGAAAATAATAATTTTAATGAAAAAAGCTAATTTTCAACCAAATGCTTAAATTTGTAACAAATT
>CAKNXH010085347.1:0-12459 GCA_932178445.1 Andricus quercusramuli | reverse complement strand
TAAACAAAAAGTATTAAAATTCAAGCAAAAACAGTTCAATTTTCATAGCGAAAAGTTGAATCATTAAACAAATATATGAATCATCAATCATGAAAGATGAATTTTAAACTGAAAAAAAGTATTTTTTGAACCAAAAATGCAATAGTTTAATTTTCAAACAAAGGGTAATCTTTTTTAAAAAAAGTAAATATTTAACACAGTAGTTCAATTTTCAACAAAAAGGATTAAAATTGAACCAAAAACAGTTCAATTTTCAAGCGGAAAAGACTTTTTTTTTTTAAACAATTGAATTTTCAACCCGAAAAGTTGAATCTTTAAACAAATACATAAATTTTTATTCAATAAAGATGAATTTTAAACCAAAAAGTTGACTTTCAACTGAAAAAAGATATTTTCGAACCAAAAATGGAATAGTTAAATTTGCAGGTAAAAAAAATTAAGTTTCAACAAACAAAAAACACAAATTTTCATCAAAAAAGTTTAGTTTTCAACCAAACAAGCGTATCTTAAAAAAATATATTTAACACAGTAGTTCAATTTTCAACAAAAAGGATTAAAATTCAACCAAAACAGGTTAATTTTTCAAGCGAAAAAGGCTTATTTTTTATAAAGATTGAATTTTTAACCCGAAAATTTGAATCTTTAAAATTATAGATTATTCAATGAAGATGAATTTTAAATAAAAAAGTTGATTTTCAACTGAAAAAAAAATGTTTTGAACCAAAAATGAAATAGTTACATTTGGAGGTAAAAAAATAACTTTTAACCAAAAAAAAAAAAACACAAATTTTCAACAAAAATCTTTAATTTTCAACCAAATAGGTGAATCTTAAAAAAAATATATTTAACACAGTAGTTCAATTTTCAAATAATTAGTTGAATTTTCAACAAAATGATTAAAATTCAACCAAAACAGTTCCATTTTCAAACGAATAAGACTTATTTTTTTAAAACAGTTGAATTTTCAACCCGAAAAGTTGAATCTTTAAACAAATAGATGAATCGTCAATCAAGACAGATGAATTTTTAACCAAATAGTTGAAGTTTCAACTGAAAAAATACATTTTCAAACCAAAAATGAAATAGTCAAGTTTTCCGGTAAAAAATTAACTTTTGACAAAAAAAACATAAAGTTTCATGAAAAAAGTTTAGTTTTCAACCAAATAGGTGTATCTTAAAAAAATATATTTAACACAGTAGTTCAATTTTCAATAATTAGTTGAATTTTCAACAAAAAGGATTAAAATTCAACCAACACAGTTCAATTTTCAAGCGAAAAAGACTTATTTTTTGAAGACAGTTGAATTTTCAACCCGAAAAGTTGATTCTTTAAACAAATAGATGAATTGTTATTCAATAAAGATGAATTTTAAACAAAAAAGTTGATTTTCAACTGAAAAAGATATTTTTGAACCAAAAATGAAATAGTTAAATTTGCAGGTAAAAAAATAACTTTTAACAAAAAAAACACACAAATTTTCAACAAAAAACTTTAGTTTTCAACCAAAAAGGTGAATGTTTAACAAAAAAGTTCATTTTCTACCATATAGTTAAATTTTAATTAAAAAAAAAGATTTTTGAACCACATAGTTGAATCCTCAACCAGAAAGATGAATTTTTAACAAACGAGATTAATTTTCTAACACAAAAAAGACGAATTTTCAACCAAATGCATTAATTTTCTATCAAATAGTTCAATTTACAACTAAAAGAGGTCAATTCTTTACCAAAAATGCAATAGTTAAATTTTCAGATAAAAAGATTATCTTTTAACAACCAAAAAACTTTTAACAAAAAAGTTCAATTTTCAACCAAAAAGGTGAATCTTTAAATAAAAATTAATATTTGACAAAGTAGTTCAACTTTCAAATAATTAGTTGAATTTTCATTCCAAAAAGATGCATATTTAACCAAATTATTAAATTTATTACCAAAAATATGAATTTTTAATAAACTAGATTAGTTTCTAATCAAAAGTACAAATTTTGAACTAAATGCATGCATTTTCTATCAAATAGTTCAATTTTTAACTAAAAAACGATAAATTCTTTACTAAAAATGGAATGATTAAGTTTTCAGATAAAAAAATTAACTTTAGACCCAAAAAAAACTTAAGAAAAAAGTTAAATTTTCAACGAAAAAGGTAAATCTTGAAAGAAATTAATATTCAACAAAGTATTTCAACTTTTAACTAGTTGGTTGAATTTCCAATCCAAAAATAGTTAAATTCTCATAAACAAGTTTAAATTTAGACTTGAACATTCAACCAAGTACTTTCATGTTCAACTAAAGGTGTTAATTTTTAATCAAAATCTGTTGAATTCAACCTAAAAAGATGAATTTTTCACAAAATAGATGAATTTTCAGCCAAGAGCATTAATTTTTTACAAAAAAAAAAAAGAAATTTTAATTTTTAAAAACTCAATTTTCAACCAGAAATGGAATAGTTACATTTTCAATTAAAAAAAATTATTTTCCAGCCTACAAAAATCGAATTTTCGACCAAATAGTTCAATTTTTAGATAAAAGATGAAAAAAAAATTCAAAAAAGTAGTTCAACTTTCGACCAAGTACTTCCATTTTCAACCAAAAAAGGTGTTAATTTCTAATCAAAAACTGTAAAATTCAACCTAAAAATACAAATTTTTTACAAAATAGATGAATCGAGAACCAATATATAAAATTTTCAACAAAGGAGTTCAACTTTCAACCAGTGATTTAGTGATGTTAATTTTAAATAAAAAACAGTTTAATTCAACAGAAAAAAAAACGAATTTTTAAGAAAATAGACGAAATTTTAACCAAACAGTTTAATTTTCAAGCCAGAAAGACAAATGTTTAACAAAACAGTTGAATTTTCGAATAAGAAAAAAATATTTGAGGAAGAAACGAAGTTTCAATTAAATTGTTGAATTTTCAAGCCAAATAGTTGAATTTTCAACAAAAAAATATATTTTTTGAACCTTTGAATTTTTAACAAAAAAAAAACATTTATTTTCAACAAAATTGTTGAATGTTGAAGTAAAGACAAATTATCTACAAAACAGTTGAATTTTCAACCAAAAATATAAATTTTCAACAAATAAGTTAATTTTTAATCTATTAGTTTAATTTTCTACCGAATTGTTGAATTTTCAAGCCAAAAAGACGAATTTTCTACAAAACAGTTTCATTTTCTCCCCGAAAAAATTTGTTTTCAATATAAAAGTTCTTTTTAAACAAAAAAAAAAAATGAATTTTCATAAAAATACGTGAATTTTCTACCAACTAGTAAAACTTTCAACTTGTAAAGGATAAATTTTCAACCAAAAATGGAAATTTTTAATTTTTACTTAAAAATCCCCTTTCTTGGTAAAGAATTTAACTGTTTTGTTGAAAATTCGTCTTTTTAGATGGGAAGTTATTTCTAATAGATTGAAAATTAATATTATATGTTGGAAAACTCATCTTTTTGGTTGAGAATCTATTCAAATTTTTGAAAATATTTCATTTAAGATACATGTATATTTTTCCTAATTTGGTTTATTTTTAAATTAATTTTAATGACATTTTGACCACAAAAACTACCCAATTAGGGTTTTAAGGGTTGAAAATGGCGAATTATATTTTTTATGGAGTCCAGTAGTAAGTAAAATAAAAAAAATCCCACTGATTTTAAAGGGAAACAAATGTGTGCTCTCGATTTTTCTCGAGAATATAAAAAAAAGATTTATTATATGCTTTTTTTTATTGGGACTACATTTTACACAATTGATTTTTAGGTGAAAAGTAAAATAAGAGGATCCCATAGGCATAGGGTCTTACATTTTCTCTTTTATTTTCTTATTCTATTTTTTTATGTGAGTCTTCATAATAAATCATAATAATAATAGAACGAGAAATGAATAGGTACATTTACACATGGAAAAGAATTCATGACGAAAGAAGAGTCACTCTCGATTTATCTTCTGTACTTAAATCCTAAAAACTTGCGATGCGGCAAGTAGTTTGAAATATTTCTTTATGAAATTTTATTGAATGTGAAAGTCGTTCGAACCGATTTATGAAACGAAATCGAATAAAATATGGAATTTTAAACTTTCTAATGGTACGCTTCCGGTTGTTGAACGGAATAATATCGTGGAAACAATTTAACAATGTATATGCGAAGGAGTTTGCTCAACTTTGAAGAAATAGACCTGAAACTGCTCTTTAGCAATAAAGGAAATTTGTTCTTAAATTTAAAATACGTATAGGTTTGAAATTGCAGGGTATTGAAATATTCATATTCTTTCTTTTTTGCCTCGTTAACAAAATTTTCAAATTAGAAATTTTACCACTTTGTTCAAAAGTATAGTTTAATTTTCGACCAAGTAGTTGAATTCGCAATCAAGATAAAAGAAATCTCAATAAAAAATGTAATAATTGATATTTAAAGTAAGAAAAGATTTATATTTTAAATAAAAAATCGTTGAACTGACCCAAAAAGATTAAATTTTGACAATAAATTTCATCATAGGTGTTGCATTTTCAAGCCAAAAAGATATTTAAAAAAACAGTTAAATTTTCAACCGAAAAAATGAATTTTCCACCAAGAAGATTAATTTTCTATTAAAAAAGACGAATTCTTAACACAAGACATAAATTGTTAACCAGTTAGTTGAATTTTCAGACAAGGAAATTAATTTTCTACTAAAAAGACAAATTTTTAACAAATTATATCAATTTCCAACCAAATAGTTCAATTTTTAAACTAAAAAGATCAATTATTAATAAAAAATGGAATAGTTAAATTTTCATTAAAAGAAATTTTTTTCAATAAATAAAAAATAATTTTCTAAACAACAGTGGAATTTTTTACAAAATTGTTGAATATACAAAGTTATTAAATCTGCATTAAAAAAATTAACAACAATTAAACTAATTTTTATCAAAGTAGTTTAACTTTCAACCAAAGAGATGAATTTTCCACTAAAATTATGAATCTTTAACAACAACAAAAGAATTTTTAAGAAAGTAGTTCAATTTTGAACCAAATAGTTGCATTTTCAACCCAAAAAGGTGAATTATTAACAAAAAATGTAATAATAGTTGATATTTGCATCAGAAAAGATTTAAATTAAAAATAATAAACAGTTGAATTAAAGCAAAGAAAATGAAATTATTGCAAAAATAGATCAACTTTCAAATAAAAAAGCCGAATTTTCAAGAAGAGTTGTATTTTCAATCAAGAAAGATTTTTCAGTCAAGAAAAACAATAAATTTCATCCACAATGTTGAATTTTCAAGCCAAAAACATGATATTTTTACAAAGCGTTACATTCTAACCGAAAAGAGAAATTTTCAACTAAAAAAAAAAATAATTTCCTTCTCAAAAATACGCACTCTCAACAAAAAAACATAAATTTTTAACTAATTCGTTGAATTTTCAACCAAGGAGATAAATTTTCTACCGAAAAATAAGAAATTACATTAGTTTTAAACCAAATAGTTGATTTTTTTTAACTAAGATCAATTATTAACCAAAAATGAAATAGTTAAATTTTAATTAAAAAAAAAAAAATTTCAATAAAAAAACTAATTTTCTACAAAACAGTGGAATTTTATACTAATCTTTATCAAAGTAATTCACTTTTTAACCAATGAAATTAATTTTCCACTAAAATTATGAATCTTTAACAAAAAAAATAATTTTTAAGAGAGCTGATCAAGTTTTAACCAAAGAGTTTAATTTTCGACCTAAAAAGATTAATTTTCGACAAACAGTCTAATAGTTGACATTTCAACTAAAAAAATCTAATTTGAAATTAAAACCAGTTGAATTAAAAAAAACAGTTGAAAAACGTTAAATTTTCAACAAAACAGTTGAATTTTCAACCAACGAAATTAAATGTTCACTTAAAAAATTAACTTTTAACAAAAAAAGTTAATCTTTTATCAAATTAGTTGAATTTTCATCTAAAGAGATGAATTTTCCATTAAAATTATGAATCTTGAGCAAAAAATTAATTTTTAAGAAATCATTTCAACTATCAACCAAAGAGTTGAATTTTCGACCTAAAAAGATTAATTTTCTACAAAAAATCTAATAGTTGATATTCCAACCAAAAAAATTTAATCTTAAATAATAACCATTTTCAACCAAATGGTTAAATTTTTAAGTAAAAAATATAAATTTTCTACCCGAAAATGGGAATTTTCAACTAAAAGGTCATTTTTAATCACACAGTTGCATTTTAACTATGCAAAAGATGAAATTTCTACAAAAAGAAATAAATTTTGAAACCGAAAGTACAAAAATACAAAATAGTAATAATAGTAAAGAATAACAAATAGTTGAGTTTTCAATAAAAAAATTTTTTTGTCAAGATGAAGCCTCAACTAAAAAGGGTAACTTTTTAACAAAATTGTTAAATTTTCAACAAAATATTTAAATTTTGAACCAAATTATACCATTTTTAACGAACAAATATAATTTCAATTTGAATTTTCAATTCTAGAAAAGGGAGAAAAAAGCTGCGATAAATAGGAATTTTGATAATTTATAAACTGAAGAAAAATAGTTTAAATAAATATTGAAATTCATTTTTAATACTTTAAAATATAAGGTTACAAAACTGGAAATTTTGCTTGGAAAATAATAGCCAACAAAAAACTGTTCCAAAGATTATTTATATTTGTAATAAATAAAAATAAAAATGGATTGATTCGCAGATTTAAAATTATTTTAGGTAAGAATTGGTTTTGACCACGTACCTACGGCCCCTTAAGGAACTAATTTACAAAAAAGGACTAATTAAAAAAAAATTCGATTATTTTTAGGGCTAAGGCTATCCACCCAGTTGTTTGTGAAACTGCAGCAGTGGTTTAAACACTAGTTTAAACCGAAATTCCGTTTTTAAACAAATCAAAAAATTAATATAATTTAAAAAAAGGTTCGAAAATATTGGTTGATAAAATAATAAATAATAATAAAATATATAGAGTTCCTGAAAATAAAACAAGAATTCAACGATAAAATTTGGACAACCACCACAAAATGTTCCTATTGCAATTAATAAAAAACAAAATAAAAAATTTGTTTCTTTGGACAAAAATAAAAAAGTGAAACCAAAGAAACAAGTTTTTTATTTTGTTTTTTAGGAATTGCGATAGGAACATTTTGTGGTGGTTGTCCAAATTTTATCGTTGGATTCTTATATTGACTTGATTATTGGACGTTAAATGAGACTTTGAATTTGATTTTAGTCTGATTCAGAATTCTTAAATAATAATAAATAATATAATAAATAGTATATAAATAAATAATAAATAATGATGAAATACGTGATACATTTTACTCTATAGTTTAGTATAATCGTGTCTCATTCAGTCCAATCCCGTGAATTAGAGTGAGTACAAAACTAGATGGGAATAAGTATCACGTATTTTGTGAATGACCTCTTTCTAGACAATATAAAATTATAAATCTTGATCTGCTGGGAATCTTTCATCAGGAAAAGAAGGTGTTAATTAAAACCAGTGAGATATTCATTGTTATAATATTGAAGGCTCTCATTCAGAAGTCAATTGTTGTTCTTTTGCACTGGAAGTTCTGCTGAACGATGTATGTCCGGGACATGCACGATGTTGAATAATCGTCGTTTGATAACAGCCTAGCATCCTGCAACTAACAGGCTTAATATAGAATTTTCATTTCCAAGAAGTACTATTTTCTTTACTCAAAATTATTGAAATTAAATCTCTACACTTGCAATTAAACTTGCGATTTTAAACTAATATTATAAGAAAACAAAGTAAAAATGTATTTATATTTATTTGTTTATATTTAATTATTTAGCGTACCTTTTAGTCAACTGATCAATGGGTTACCTACTATTGAATTCAGGTCTATACCTATTTATTAATTTTTTTAATTTCTTTTGAAATTTTGTAGGGCATTTCAAAAGATTTTTAATGGTATTCGATAATTTTAAGGGATTTCTATAGTTTTCAAAGAATTTTAAATATTTTAGGGTATTTTAGAAGATTTTAGGGTACTTTTTAAAAATTCCAAGGAATTTTAAGCTTTTAAAAGTTTTAAGAGATTTCTAAGGATTTGAAATATTTAAGGGCATTTAAAAAAATTCCAATGACTCTTTAATAGATTTCAATAATTCTAAAGTGTTCCAAAGTATTTTAAAAAGAAAAAGATTTCAACGGATTTTATAAGATTTTCGAAATTTCAATGATTTTAAGGGATTTAAAAAAATGTTAGGGTATTTTAATACATTTTCCAGGATATCAGAAAATATCAGATTTCATGTAATTTCACAGGATTTTGTAATTTTTTGTTATGGATTTCAAAGAATTTATTCGCAAGACTTGAGGAATTTCGTAGGATTCGAGAGATTTTCAAATATTTCAAAGTATTTCTAGATTTTGAAGATTTTTAAAGATTTTAGTATGTTTCAAAAGATTCCAAGGCATTTTCCACTGATTTCAATAATTTGAAGGGATTTTAAAAGATTTTCAAAATTTTGCGGTATTTTTGTAAATTCCAAAGGACTTTCAAGAACTTAAAAAAAATTCAATTGATTTCGAAAGATTTTAAAGGATTTGAAATATTCTAGGATATTTATAATATATTTTAATAAATTGTAGTGATTCCAAAGGTTTTGAAAGATATTAGGGTATCTTTTAAAATTCCAAGGAATTTTCAACAGCATTAGAAAATTTCAAGATATTTCAAAAGATTTTAAAGGACTTAAAAAAATATCTTGATTCGTTCGTAAATAGATTTTAATAATTTGAAGTGATTTCAAATAATTCAAAAGATTTGAGGGTATTTTTTAGAAATTACAACGAATTTTGAAGAGTTTTAAAAAGTTGCAAGGAATTTCAAAAGATTTTTAAATAGTTTAGGGTGCTTTAAAAAATGTAAAGCATTTTTCAAAAGCTTTAAAAAATGTGAAGGGATTTCAAAAGATTTTAAAGGTTTTGAAATATTTAAGGGTAGTTTAAAAATCTCAAGGAATTTTTAATAGATTTCAATAATTTTAATGGATTCCAAAAGATTCTAAAGATTTTAGGGTACTTTTTAAAAATTCCAAGGAATTTTCAAAAGCTTTAGAAAGTTTCAAGAAATTTCAAAATGTTTCCAAGGATTTTAAATATTTTAAGGAATTTTAAAAGATTCCAAGATTCCAGCATTTTTAAGAAATTTCAAAAGATTTTAAGGGATTTTAAATATTGTAGTGTGTTTTAGAAGATTCCAAGAAATTGTCAAGAGATTTAAAAAATTTCAAATGATTTCTAATATTTTAGATACTTTTGAAAAATTCTGAGGAATTTTTAATTGATTTCAATTCACTTGAATTTTGATGAATTTCATCGATTCAATCACTCAAATTTGATTGTAATCTATGGCATTTTTTGAATTTTTTCCCATGTATTTGAATTCTTTTAAATATAAAAAAAAAATTTTTGAGTTAGAAATTAGTCACTTTTTTCAAGTAAATCATGCAGTGGCATTCCTGGGAATAATAAATTAAAAATTTAAAAATTGTTAGGGAATTTTGAAAAAATTCGAATGTGAAAATTTCCGAATTCAAACTATTAAAAAATTTTCTTTTATCTATATTATTTATTTTTATTTTTATTGTAATATTGTTTTAATTAATTTTATAAATGAAAGAATCTCAATTGTTTAAATTCGAGAATTTTCTAGTTCGAAAATTTTATTATTCCGTAATTTTCTGTCGGGAATTTTATTATTCGGGTAATATCATTATTCGGGAATTTTGTTATTCAGGAATTTTATTATTCGGGAATTTTAGAATCTCGGGAATTTAATTTTTGGAGAGTTTTCAGTCGTCTTTAATTTTAATAGATTTAATTTCACGGTCGTAATTAAACTATTTTTTATTTCTATAAAATTCAAAAAGTTTGGACAAAAATTTAATAAGTTCTAGAACAATTTCAAATTAATAGCGTTTGAAATAAAACAAATTTTGAAGTTAGAAAGTTTTTACCATTGAAGTTTACACGTGGTAAAAAATAAAAATGTGAGAAGGCGCGAAGTATTCTCCATTAGACTCGTGATAAAATAATCATTCTCAAATCTAAATTCCTCGTAAATGAATGCCGGTAGAGGGTCTGAAACTTTCAAAGAAAACGTATTTCTTATTCCTTTATAATATATGTTACTTTTAGTTTGTAAAGTACTACCTAGCCACGCTCGACCCTTCTTAGGGAATTTTAAAGAATTTCTAGAGAACTTTACGGAATAAATTAAATTTTCATTTCAAAGGATTTCTACGGATTTCAACAATTTCAAAGGATATGAAGGACATAGAAAAATTTCGAAGGATTTTAAAGATTTTAAGTTTTTTGTTAATTCCAAAGAATTTCCAGAGTTCGTTTTAAAAAATTGTAGAACTCTTCAGATTTAACAATTTGTTATTATTATATCGTATTATTTATTATTATATTATTTTTTTATTTCATTATTAATTATGGAATGTTTAGAAAAGGAAATATTCTTAATTATAAAAACTATTTAAAACATATAAAAATGGTTTATTTAACCAATTTTATTTTTTCTCCGTTTTTTTTATCGTCGTGAATGGATTTTCAACGAAAAGTATATGCAATTAAAAAAAAATAATTTCTGGTTGCAGAAATCATTTTAAATTAAAACTATAAAATTTCTTATAAAAAGCTTTTTTCTTCTTTTTTAACCTTAACAATAAATTTTCAGTCTTTCCCGTATTGTCCCTCTTTTTCGTGACAAAAATAACCTTATTTAAGATTTTTGAGCTCTTTTTTCGTTGTGATTCCTGAAATGTCGAAAAAATTTCAAATCTAGTTTTTTAATAATTTAGATGTCTTGAACTCATCAGAAACTATAAAATAAAATTTTTAACAAAATTGTTGAATCCTCGACGAAAACTGAATAATTCTTTTAAATCAAACAGTTTCATTTTTAACCAACAATATAAGCTTTCTAAAAAAGAGTTCAATTTTCTACAAAAAAAACGACTTCTCAACAGTATACTTAAATTGTTCACCAAATAGAAGAATTTTCAACCAAGAATATTAATTTTATATCACACAAGACCAATTTTCAATAAAAACATGAATTTTCAACCAAATTGTTTCAACTAAAGAGATCAATTATGAACTAAAAAACACTACTTTTCAACAAATTACATAAATTTTCAACTAAATAGTTCGAACAATGGATGTGGTGTTAGTCCATATTTAATTTAATTAATTTTTAGTTTATATTTTTTCCGTTTCTATAATATTTTTTAAACTAAAAAAGATCAGTTTTCAATCAAGAATGGAGTATTAAATTTTTTTAAAGAGAATTAATTTGCAATATAACAAAAAATTTTCTACAAAACAGTTTAATTTTGTCTCAAATTTTGTACCAAGTAGTTGAATTTTCTACCAATTTGTTGAATTTTCAAACCGAAAAGACGAATTTTCCAGAAAACAGTTAAATTTTGAACGTGAATATGAATTTCCACCAAAGAAAAAAGAAAGAAAGAAAAAGAAGTTACTTTTTTATCAATCAGTTAAATTGCAACAAAATTGTTAAATCTTCGGTTAAAAACATAATTTTTAACAAGAAAAACAAACGATTTCTTGACAAAATTATGAATCTTCAACCAAAAAAAAAATTTTAAGAAAGTAGTTCAACTGTCAACCAGGGACTTGATTTTTCAACATGAAAAGATAAAAATTAAAAAAATTAATTAATTCAAATTTCAAAAAACAACTATACTTAATAAAAGGAATTTTCAACGAGATACTTGAATCCTCAACTAAGACAGATTATTTTTTAACCAAGCACTTGCATTTAAAAAAAAATTTAATTTACCACCAAAACAGGGCAATTTTCAACAATATACAAATATTTTTAACCAGTTAAATTTTCGACCAAATTGTTGAAGTTTCGACTCATAAATAGAACTTTTTTACAAAACAGTTGAATTTTTAACAAAAAAGTTAATTTTCGACCGAAACAGATTAATTTTTGAACAGACAGTTGCATTATTAATAAAAAAAGGTGAAATTTCTACAGAAATAAATGAATTATTGAACCAAAAAGATTAATTTTCAAAGAAATAGTTGAATTTTTGAAACAAAAAAAGTTGAATTTTTAACCGAAAACAACGAATTTTTTAGAAAACAATTTAATATTCGACGTGAAAATTTGAATTTTTAAAACAAAAAGGCGAATTAAAAAAGTTGAATTCCTAACCGAAAACAACGAATTTTTTACAAAAGAATTGAATTTTCGATGCGAAAATATGAATTTTTCAATAAAAAAGATAATTTTCATCAAAATGGTGGAGTTTTCAACGACAAAATTAATTTTTGACAAAATAATTGAATTTTCAACCTACAAAGATCAATTTTCCACCCGAAAATAATAATTTTAATGAAAAAAGCTAATTTTCAACCAAATGCTTAAATTTGTAACAAATT
>CAKNXH010085346.1:32444-43002 GCA_932178445.1 Andricus quercusramuli | reverse complement strand
AATTTTCAACCAAATGCTTAAATTTGTAACAAATTGTTAAATTTTTAGGCCAAAAAGACGACTTATGGAATTTAAAAACAAAAATACAAATAAAAAAAAGCTGTTGAATTTGTAAACAAAACAAAAAAAATTTTTTTACAAACCAATTGAATTTTTGACCCGAAAATATGAATTTTCAACAAAAAAGTTAATTTCCTACCAAATAAATGACTTTTTAACAACAAAATCAATTTTTAACCAAATAATTGAATTTTGAACCTAGAGAGACCAAATAGTTTCATTTTTTTACTACACTGTTAAATTTAAAATGCCAAGAAGACGACTTTTCTACAAAACTGTGGGATTTTCAAAACAAAAAGACGAATTTAAAAAAGAACAGTTGGATTTTCAATAAAAAAAAAATCTTATTTTGTAGAAACCAATTGAATTTTCGACCGAATTTTCTACGAGCAGTTGATTTTTCAACCCTCAAATATGAATTCTTAACAAATTTAGCAATTTTCGATCCAAAAAGACAAATTTTCAACAGAAAAGTTGAAATTTCAAATTAAAAAAAAACTACCTTCTGACTAAATCGTCTAATTTTGTAATAAAATAATTATATTTTCAACCAAATTATAAAATTTTAAATTAAAAAAGATGAATTCTCTACCAAAAATATAATAGAAGATTTTACAACCAAGAAGAATGTACTCTCTACCAAAAATAGTTGTATTTTTAAACAAAGATATGAATTTTCATCAAAAACAAACGAATATTTAACGCTGGAAATTTTTTTTTTTAAGTGTGAATGTTTTAGAAAATTTTGAATTTTAGAATGGATTTTTGGAAGGGAATAGAGAAAAGTCTGTGAAGTCTGCGAGAAATAAATAGGAATTTTAGGTAATAATTTATAGAATAAAAAATAACATTTTAAATAAACCTTTGAGTTCATTGTTAATACTGTTAAAGTATTGGTTTCGCCTGGCATACTTTTTGATTTCTGACTTAATTTTATGACACTATTTTGCAATTCATAAAATAACGGAGAGGAAAAATCCTTGCGAGCCACTAGTTGTAACTAACAATTAGATTCACCAGCATTTGATTAAGAGTGTGCGAAATTTATTCATGAGAAGGTTTTACATTAACTTAAAAGGTGATTCCTATTCCCTCAAAGAAACGAGAAAACAGACACGAAAGGAAAAAATGAACCATAAATCGAGAGATAAAATAAAACGGGACAGGAAAAGGAGAACAGGTTTTTTTTTTATTATCGGAAGTCTGTTGTTTTGCAGACCTTCGGTCGGCGAAAGGCTAGGCTCTTATTTGATTTCCTCCAGCAGTACCGTTCTTTCACTGAAGTGAACCTGACCCATCTATCTTCGGTGAACACTGAACAAGATGGTTTACACGATCCATACCTATTTTCCGTTTTACGGATGGAGAACGAACTTCACTGTTATATAAAAAATAAATAAATGAGATCACGGTGAATAGAAATTTTTAAATAATATTAGGGAAGGGGAAACCACCCTAGAGTAGATAATGATCCAACAAAATTTTTCAAGAAGATTAATTTTCTACCAAAAAAGAAGAATTTTTAAGTAGAGAGGATTTTCAACTAAGGAGATGACTTTTTTACTACAATGAGGAATCTTCGACCAAAAAAATGAATTTTTAACAAAGCAGTTTATCTCTCAACAAAATAGTTGAATATTTCATTATAAAAATGAATTTCCCAAAAAGATTAATTTTCTACCAAAAAAGAAGAATTTTTAAGAAGAGAAGATTTTCAACCAAAGAGATGACTTTTTAACTAAAATGAGGAATCTTCGACCAAAAAAAATAATTTTTAACAAAACCAGTTTATCTTTCAGCAAAATAGTTGAATTTTTCATCATAAAAATGAATTTCCCAAGAAGATTAATTTTCTACCAAAAAAAAAAGAATTTTCAACTAGAGAAGATTTTCAACGAAAGAGATGACTTTTTAACTAAAATGAGAAATTTTCGACCAAAAAAAAATAAATTTTTAACAAAAGCCGTTTATATTTTAGCAAAATAGTTGAATTTTTCATCATAAAAATTAATTTCCCAAGAAGATTAATTTTCTACCAAAAAAGAAGAATTTTTAACACAATACACGAATTTTCAACTAGAGACGCTAAATTTTCGTATAAAAAAGTTATTTTTTACCAAATTAGTTCAACTTTGACCAAAATAGTTGAATTTTCCATCATAAGGATCAATTTTCCAAGAAGATTAATTTTTACCAAAAAAGTATTACTTTGCAAAAAAAAAATTCAACTAGAAAAGACCATTTTTCATTTAAAAATAGAACAGTTAAAGTTTCAGTTGAAAAAAAAATTATTTTGCAATGAAAAAAAAAGAATTTTCAATAAAGTAGTTAAATTTTCAACCACAATTATGACTTTTCAACTAAAATGACGAATTTTCAACTAAAGACTTTTTGACAAAATAGTTGAACTTTCAACAAAATAGTTGAACTTTCAACAAAATAATTAAATTTTTAACCAAATAATAAAATACTTAACAACAACAAAATAAATTTTAATACCAAAGGAGGAATTTTTTTTTTCTAAAAGACTAATTTTCAAGGAAACAATTGAATTTTGAACCAAAAAAGATGAGATTTTAATAAAAAGGTTAATTTTGAACCAAATAGTAAAATTTTCAACAACAAAAATTGTTTTTTAACACAAAAGGATGAAATTTCTATTTAAAAGAGGAATTTTCAACCAAATTGTTGAAGTTTCAACAAAAGAATTAAATTTTCAAACAATTAATAGAATTTATAACAAAAAAAATATTATTTTTGATACAAAAGAATAAATTTTTTTCTTAAAGAAGAATTTACAAGAAAATAATTTAATTTTGAACCAAGAAAGATAAATTTTTAACCAAAAAAAGTACTCATACAAAAAAATTAATTTTTTATATAAAAGAGCGAATTTTCTATCCAAAAAGAGTAATGCTTAACAAAACAGTTCAATTTTCGACGAGGAAAGATGATGTTTTAAAAAAATTGTTGAATTTTCAAAACAAAAGGATAAATTTTCTATAAAAAAAAGACTAATTTCCAAAAAAAATTGAAATTTGGACCAAAAAAAAGGTGATTTTTTAACAAAAAAAGACGAATATTTAAGAAAAAAGTTAAGGTTTCCACCAAGAAAAATGACTTTTTAACCAAATAGTTGAATTTTCAACGAAATGATTAAATTTTCAACTAAATAATAAAATTTTTGACAAAACAAAAAATGTTTCATACAAAGGGGTGAATTATTAAGAAAAAATTTAATTTCTGACCAAAAGAGATGCCTTTTTAACAAGAAAGTTAATTTTCAATCATGAAAGACCAAATAGTGAAATTTTCAACCAAAAAAATAATTTTTCGTACAAAAGAGCGAATTTCCTATCCAAAAAGGCGAATTTTCAAGAAAAAATTGAATTTTGGACGAGAAAAGATGATTTTTTCAAACAATTGTTGAATTTTCAAAACAAAAAGATGAATTTTCTATAAAAGTGTATTTTTATTGTAAAAGGCCAAATTTTCTATTGAAAAAGACGAATTTTTTAGAAAATTATTAAGAAAAAAATCTAATTTTGGACCAAAAAAGATGCCTTTTTGACATGAAAGTTAATTTACAACCACAAAAGACAAAATTGTTCAATTTTCTACCAAAAAAGTTACTTCTACCAAAAATATTAATCTTTTATACAAAAGAGCGAAAATTTCTATCCAAAAAGGAAAATATTCGAAAAAAACTTTAATTTTGACCAGGAAAGATGATGCTTTCAGACAATTGGTGAATTTTCAAAACAAAAAGATGAATTTTGTATAAAAAACACGAATTTTCAAGAACAAAAAAGTTAATTTTGGACCAAAAAAGATGACTTTTTAACAAAAAGGTTAAATTTTCAACAAACAAAATTACGTCGACCAAAAAATTTATTTTCATTGGAAAAGGACAACTTTTCTATTGAAAAAGACGAATTTTTAAGAAAACAGTTCAGGTTTCGATCTCGCCTTGACCAAAAAAAATGACTTTTACAAAATAGTTGAATTTTCAAGCAAATAATAGAATTTTTGACAAAACAAGAAATGTTTCATACAAAAGGACGAATTATCAAAAACAAAAAATAATTAATTTTTGACCAAAAAAGATGCCTTTTTAACAAGTAAGTTCATTTTCAGCCTCGAAAGAAAAAATGTTTCAATTTTCTACCAAAAAAGTTACTTTCACCAAAAAATTAATTTTTCATACAAAAGAGCTAATTTCTTATCCAAAAAGAGTAATGTTTAACAAAACAGAACAATTTTTGACGAGGAAAGATTTTTTCAAAAAATTGTTGAATTTTCAAAACAAAAGGATGAATTTTCTATAAAAAAAGACGAATGTTTAGGAAAACAGTTCTGGTTACGACCAAGAAAAATGGACGAAATACAAAATTATCAAGAAAACAATTTAGTTATTGACCAAAAAAGATACGTTTTTAAGAAGAAGGTTAACTTTCAACCACGAAAGACCAAATAGTTGAATTTTCAACCAAAAAATTACTTCTACCAAAAAAATAATTTTTCATATAAAAGGGCGAATTTTCTATCCAAAAAGACGAATTTTGAAGAAAAATTTGAATTTTTGACAAAAAAAAAGATATCTTTTTAACAAAAAGGTTCATTTTCAACCCAGAAAAAATAATTTTCAACAAAATAGTTGAATTTTGAATAACAAAATTACTTCTAGCTAAAAATCAATTGTTCATACAAAAGGACGAATTTCCTACCCAAAAAGAGTAGTGTTGAATTTTCTAAAAAACAGGAAATAAAAGAGGAATTCTTAAAATAAAAAAAAAATAAAAAAAAAAAGGAGAAGAGGGAAAAGAGTGCGTTTATACATAAATATGTATTTTCAATTAGTGATTATCTACTGTAGGCTCGTTATCTACTGTAGGGTGGTCTTTCATACAGTTTTCGGTTTATAGAAATTCCGATACTCTATATTCTTTCACTATACCGGCTTGAAATGACACGTTCCCTATTCCCCTCTTTTTCCCTTTTTTAAAGAATTCCTCTTTTATTCCCTGTTTTCTAGAAACTTCAAGTTTTTCTATTTTTTTTCGCTGAACACCAACCTGTATTCATAAAACCCAATAAGAAAATCCAATGATTTTTAGTTTAAAAGTTATTTCTTTTTTGTTAAAAGTTCAACTATTTGGTTAAAATTTTAATTATTTTGTTGAAAATTCAACAATTTTGTAAAAAAAACTCATCTTTTCTCGTAATTGTTTTGGTAAAGATTCGTCTTTTTAGATAGAAAATTCGCCCTTTTGTATGAACAATTTATTTTTTGGAAGAAGTAATTTTGTTGTTGTTGAAAATTAAATTTTTTGTCAACAGTCATATTTTTTTGGTCCACAATTAAATTTTTTCTTGAAAATTCGTCTTTTTTGGATAGAAAATTCGTCCTTTTGTATTCAAAATTCAATTATTTTATTTAAAAAATCATCTTTTTTGGTCGAAACCTGAGCCGTTTTGTTAAACATTCGTCTTTTTGGGTAGAAAATTTTGTCCTTTCGTATTGAAAATTAATTTTTTAGTAGAAGTGACTTTTTTTTTTTTGTTAAAAATTCAAGAATTTTGGTGAAGATTCTTTTTTCTGGTTTGAAAATGAACTTTTTTTTGAAGTCACTTTCTTGGTTCAAAAGTAAATTTTTTCTTGAAAATTCGCCCTTTTGTATGAAAAATGATTTTTTTGGTAGAAGTAATTTTTGGTCTTTCCTCGTCGAAAATTAAACTGTTTCACTAAAAATTTGTCTTTTTGGATAGAAAGTTCGGCTTTTGTCATAACAAAATTAATTTTTTGATAGAAGTAATTTTTTGGTTGAAAATGAACTTTTTTGTTGAAAAAGGCATTTTTTGGATCCGAAATTCAATCTTTTTCTTGAAGATTCGTCTTTTCTTACAGAACATTCGTCCTTTTGTATTAAAAATGAATTTTTTTGTTAAAAATTCGACTACTTGATTGAAAATGTAATTAATTTTTCCTTTTGTTTTACAAAATTAATTTTTTGTTATAAGCAACTTTTTTGGTAAACATTCAACTATTTCGTTAAAAAAAAATGTTTCTGTGTTAAAAATTAACTTTTTTGTTAAAAAGTTATCTTTTTTGGTCTAAAATTCAATTGTTTGCTTGAAAGTCCGTCTTTTTGGATAGAAAATTTGTCCTTTTGTATTGAAAATTAATTTTTTGGTATAATTTACTTCTTTCTGGTTGAAAAATCAACTATGTGGTTGAACATTTAACTATTTTTTTGAAAATTCTTAAATTCTTTTTTCTTGGTTGAAAATTCACTTTTTTCTTAAAAAGTCATCTTTTTGGTTCAAAATTAAATTTTGTGTCTTGAAAATTCGTCTTTTAGATAAAATAGTTGTCCTTTTGTATTAAAAATTAATATTATTTGATAAAAATTCTAATATTTGATTGAAAATTTAATCATTTTAATGAAAATTTAAGTATTCTATTAAAAATTCGTGTGTTTGGTTAAAAATTCTTTTTTGATTGAAAATTCAACTTTTTTTTATGAAAGTTCAACTACTTTGGTGAAAAATTTATTTTTTTGTATGAAAATTTACCGTATCTAATTGAAAATTCGTGTATTTTGTTGAAAATTTTTCTTTTTTAGTAGAAAATAAGTCTTTTTGGGAAATTCATCCTTATGATGGAAAATTCAATTAATTGATTGAGAGATTGGCTACTTTGTTAAAAAAAATTTTTTTTTTTATCGAAGATTCCTCATTATAGTTGGAAAGTCATCTCTGGTTGAAATTTAATTATTTTATTGACATTTTTTTTTTTTTGCTGAAAATTAATTTGATTCACTGAAAATTTAACTATTCCATTTTTGGATGAAAATTTCTCTTCTTTAGTTAAAAATTCTTGTGTTTGAGTAGAAAATTCTTCTTGGAAAATTCCTTTTTTTGGTTGAAAATTCAACTATTTTGTTAAAAACAAAATTTGTTTGAAAACTCTTTTTATTGAAAATGCAATATATTTCGACTTGCAATCTTAGGAATTAAAAGCGTTTCATATTGAATTCATTATGGTATTCCTACATTATTTTTTTAAACGAATTTATTACCCTATTTTCTCCCTATTTTCGTGAAAAATCACCCTATTTCCCCTTTTTTGAGAGAACTTTGGGTCAAAACGTACTTATAAACAACATTTTGGAAAGATAATAAACCCAAATTATTTGTAGAAATTTGTTTCAATTCGAAAATAACATAAGCGAATAACTTTTCCTGCGGTCGGATTCGTGAAATACTTGAGTCGAGTATACAACACTTTAGCTAGACAGGTTACCAATGTCATCGAACTCGCGTTCCACAAATGACCTCGTAGAATAATGGATGGAAAAAGACAAAACATTTCAAATTTTTTTTTCTCATTATAGATCATTATTTCTTTCAAAAAACCAACCGAAAATATTGATCTGAAAGGACGCTGATTAAACGTGCTAATTCACTTAAATAAAAATAGATGTATTTTCAACCAACATGCTTGAAGTTTTAACCAAAAACCATATCCATATTCTGCATTACATAAAAATTTACTTTTTTCACTTCCTTAATTTTATAATTTAAAAATCAAAATAAGATGATTATTTATACAAACTTAATTTAAAAATAAAGAGGCATTAGTGAAAGTATGATTTTTCAGTCACATTTTTAAACCAAATAGTTGTATTTTTAACCAAAAAATATTTAAAAAATTTTACCGGAAGAAATTAATTTCCAAGCCAAAAGGATTAGTTTTCAACAAAAAAGTTACTTCTTGAATAAATTTGGACTTTCTACGAAAATAGCTACATTTTTTTTAAATACATGAATTTTCTACCAAATGGTTTAACTTTTATACCGAATATAATAATTTTAAACAAGAAAATTTATTTTCAACCAAATAGTTGTACTTTTTTCTATTTTAAAACCAAAATGACGAATTTTCAACAAAAAAGTTAATTTTTAACCAAATTTGGTCTTTCTACCAAAATAGTTAAACTTTGAACAAAATACGTGAATTTTCAACCAAATAGTAAAATTTTCTACCAGAAAAGACAAATTTTCAAAGAAAATAGCTGAACCCTCTTCAGAATTTTTTTTACCAAAGGAGATGAATTTTTTGACCAAAATCAACATTTTTCAAGAAAAGAGTTGAATTCTCAACAAAAATGTTCGTTATTTTTCAACCGAATAGTCAAACTTTCTTCCAAAATAGTTGCATTCAAATTTGAATTCAAACAAAAAAGACGAATTAAAAAAACAGCTGAATCCTCAACGAAACCAAGTTAATTTTCTACCAAAATAGTTGAATTTTGAACCAAAAAAAAATTGTTTTTTTTTCTACCAAAACGGATAAATTTTGAATCGAAAAAACCCAATTTTGAGCCAAGAAAGAAATACAATTTTCACTTGATTATAACATTTTCAAACCAAAAAGACGAATTTTCTGCAAATCATTTGCATTTTCAAAACGAAAGTATGAATTTCAACAAAAAATTATTCTTCAACCAAAATAGATGAATTCTCACCGAATAATATAATAGTTGATATTATTTCAATCAAAAAATATTTTGATTGAAATCACTCTTTTGATGAAAATTTATCTCTTTTGGTGGAAAGTTAATTTTTTTTGTTTGAAAATTCAAGTCTTTAGTTGAAAATTCAGCTTTCTTGATCAAAAATTAACTGTTATATTTTTTTTATTTAAAAATAAAATATTTTTTTAGTTTCAATATTAACTGTTACATTTTTCGTTAAAAAGCCATTCTTTTTGGTTGAAAATTCAACAACTTACTTAAAGGTTGAACTAATTTATTAGAAATACATTTTTGTTTGTTAATTTATCATTTTAATTGAAAAACATTTTTTTTCAAAATCGAACTATTTTGTTGGTAATTTTTTTCCCATTTTTTTTTTAAACTGAAAATTGAACTACAGCATGTTTTATTGAAAATTTATCTTCTTCGTTGAAAGTTCGACTGTTTGGTTGAAAATTAATTTTTTACTGAAAATTTAACTATTCTACTTTTGGTTAAAAATATATCTTAATTAATTAAAAATTCATATATTTTGTTGAAAATTTGTATTTTTTTGTAGAAAATTAATCTTTTGGTTTGAAAATTCAACTATTTCGTTAAAAAATTATTTCTTTAACTGAAGATTGAACTGTTCCATTTTTTATGATAATTGGTTTTTCTTGATAGAAATTCAATCCTCTTGGTTGAAAATTCATGTTTGGTTGAAATTTAAACTATTTGGTTAAAAATGTATTTTGTTTAGTTAAAAATTAATTTTTTCACTGAAAGTTTAACTGTTCTATTTTTGGTTAAAAATTACTTTCTCTGGTTGAATAGTCATTTTTTTCTGGCTGAAAATTCATTTTTCTAAGTGAAAATATAACTATTCTATTTTTTGTTAAAAATTTATCTATTTTAGTGGAAAATTCATGTATTTGGTTAAAAATGTGTGTTTTTTTTGGTAGAAAATTATTCTTTTGGGTTGAAATTTTAACTATTCAGTTGAAAATTCATTCTTTTTAGTTGAAAATTCAACTGCTTAGTTGAAAGTAGAACTAACTTGTTAGGAATACATTTTTTGTTTTGTTAACTCATCATTTTAGTTAAAAAAACATTTTTTTTTTGTTGAAAATTGAACTATTTTGTCGATAATCATTTTTTTAAATTAATTTTTAACTGAAAATAAAACTATTCCATTTTTTATGAAAATTTACCTTTTTTGATAGAAATTCAATCTTCTGGGTTAAAAGTTCATATGTTTGGTTGAAACTTTAACTATGTGCTTCTAAATGTATTTTATTTGGTTAAAAATTAATTATTTTCTGACAGTTCAACTGTTATATTTTTGGTTAAAAATTAATCTTTAGTTGAATAGTCGTTTTTTCTGGTTGAAAATTCATTTTTCTAAGTGAAAATATAACTATTCTATTTTTGTTGAAAATTAATGTATTTGGTTGAAATTTGTCTTTTTTGGTAGAAAATTATTCTTTTGGGTTGAAATTTGAACTTTTCGGTTAAAAATTCATTTTTTTGGTTGAAGGTTCGTCATTGTGTTTAAAAATTTATTTCTTTAACTAAAAATGAAAATTTATCTTTTTTGATTTATATTTTACGGTTGAAAACTAAACTGTTTTGCAGGAAATTCGTTTTTTTTTTGGCTTGAAAATTCCAGATTTTGGATTCGATTTTTTGTATTGACTGGAAAATCTTTCTTGGTTGAAAGTGCAATTCTTTTTTTGGAAATTCCTCTTTTTTGTTTAAAAACTATTGTTATTGATTGAAAATTAAAATATTTTTCCACAATAATAATAATTTATCGCTGAGACTTTTGCCACATTTTTTCAAAAAAGAAAAGTTCATGGACGGGGCAAAAGCCCCGCATAAATTGATGTGTCTCACAAATAAGTATCACATGTCCTTAAGGGCATGCTCTCCGGTGATCACGTGACCAAAACAGTCCTTGGTTATGAAACTTTTTT
>CAKNXH010085346.1:0-17359 GCA_932178445.1 Andricus quercusramuli | reverse complement strand
ATTTTCTTGGTTGGAAATTCATTCATTTTGGTCGGAAATTCAAATATTTTGTAGAAAATTAATTAATTAATTAATTCGCTTTTTTTGCTTAAAAATTTTAGAATTTTGTTGACATTTTTTTCCTTTCTTGACTTGAAAATTTTTCTTAGTTGCAAAGTATTCTCATTTTAGTTTGAAAATTAATTTCTTATGGTTGAAATTTTTGTTTTGTTTTGTTTGAGTTATTTTTTGAACTAAAAATTCCACTACTTAATGTTTTGTTAAAAATCAAACTTTTTAGTTGGAAATTTAACTATTTTATTGAATACGTTTTATATACGTTTTTTTGTTGAATTGAATTTTCTTCAATTTAAAATTGAAATATTTTTTGATTAAAGTATCAAATATTACATTTTTCGTACGGATTTAATCTTTTTGGGCCGAAAATTCAACTATTTTGTAGCAAATTTTTCTTTTTGGCTTGATGATTCAACCATTTCGTTATTTTGGTTTAAACATCTTTGTAGGTTGGAAATTCAACTATTTGATTGAAATTTCAACTTGAAAAAAAATTTCTCTCTTGTGCTTGAAAGTTCAACTATTTGGTTGTAAATGGAACGGTTTTGTTGAAAATAATTATTTTGTTATTGAAAATTCGTCTTTTTTGGTAGAAAATTAATCTTTTTTGGTTGATACTTTAACTATTTTGTTGAAAATTCAACTATTTGGTTGAAAGTTCATCTTTTTGGTTTGTAGTTGGAACAGTTTGGTAAAAAAGTCAACTGTTTGCTTGAAAATTAAACTGTTTGGTTAAAAATGAAAATTTTTGCCGAAATTTAACTTTTTTTGTTGAAAATTTATATTTTCGGATTGAAAATTCAACTGTTTTGTAACAAATTTGACTTTTTGGTTTTGAAAATTGAATAATTTTCTTTCTTGGTTGAAAATTTTTCCTTTTGATTTAAACGTTCATCTTCGTATGTTGAAAATTCAACTAATTGATTGAAAGTTCGTATATTTTGCTTGAAAGTTAAACTATTCTGTTGTAAATGGAACAGTTTGGTTGAAAATAATGTTGTTATTGTTGTTGTTGAAAATTCAACTATTTTTTTAAAAATCCATCTTTCTTGGTAGAAAATTCAACTATTTTGTTGAAATTTCCTATTTTATTGAAAATTCCCCTATTATTCTCCTATTTTCGTGAAAAATTGTCCTATTTCCCCTCTTTTGAGAGCATTTTGGACTCTGAATTCTAAAATTCACTTCTGCCATTTCTGTGGGTCTTATTTGTTGACAATTGTTTTTTTAAACAATTCTGTATTGTATATGTGTTTGTCGGGCGAGCTATAACTGTTCCCATGTTCGTAGCCGCACGGGGTAAACCTTGCATTAACTAACTTACGTAATGACTGGTTTTCTCAGAGAACAAATCCTGATATCTGCCTCTCTCTTTACGTCGTAGTTTTCTGAGCTATATGCTCTATGGCCTCTATGCTGCAACCATCCTTCCCTTCTACATACTTTTTATTTTCTCAGTTCTCCGTCTTTATCTACAGCCGCCCCTTTCCCCTCTTCCCTCTCTCTCTCCCTCTCTTACCTTTCCTTCTGGCCACAGAGTAATTGCGAAGTACAGTTACTTCTTTGTAGCCCGTCTAGAACTCGAACGCATGTAGGGTCTTAACACCCTGGCCGAATTGATATCGAGAAAGAGACTAGCGAGTTTCCTTCTAGACGTTAGAATGTTAATGGCGGAGCGAGCCTAGGGAGAAGAGAGAGTTTTTCCTCTCGAGGGACAGTCAGTTGGTAACTAGAGAGAAAGGAGGTACGAAAGTACGAGCAATGTACTTAGTCTAAATTTGAATAAAGTTATGTTAGTTTTTTGTAACTGAGTTCTTTTCATTGCCACGGCCACATACAAGTGGAGTAGGCCACTAATTTATTAAATAATAATAAATATAATAATGTTGCACAAGCAATAACCTACACGCAGATAAAAAGATAGACATCTGCCGGGAAGCTAGGCCAAATGTCTGAAAGAGCAGCAACTACTGAAATCGATTGAAAATCGTTTACATGGCATTGTTGACTCTAATTCTGGGTATCAACTAGGGTCGTGGCATACTTCTTTATCTTTCTTTACATACATTACAGATTTTCATAAAGATCTGGTGTTTCCATGGCTTTTTATATTTTTTGCCGTAAAACACTAATCGACAAAGTCAGTAATCAGAGAATCCTCAATGAATGTGGTGTAGAAGTGACACTAGGGTGGTTCTTATTTACACTTGGTGGATTTTTTTCTCGAATTTCTCTTCTCTCAACCCCCAGTTTTGTTCGAATGCCGAAAAAAATCTCCAAATTTGATGTGACCCGTACGATAGGAGTAACTACTGAAATCGATTAAAAATCGATTGCATGGCATTGTCGACTCTAATTCTGGGTGTCTACTAGGGTCCTGGCATCTCTTTATCTTCCTTTACTTCCATTACAGATTTTCATGCAAGCTCTTGTGTTTTTATACTTTCTATGGCTTTTTATATTATTTGCGGTAAAACACTAATCGACAGAGTCAGTAATAAGAGAATCCTCAAAGAATGTGGTATAGAAGTTACACTGGGGTGGTTCTTATTTACACTTGGTGGATGTTTTTCTCGAATTTCTCTGCTCTCAACCCCCAGTTTTGTTAGAATGCTGAAAAAAAAATCTCCCAATTTGATGTGACCCGTACGATAGGAGCAACTACTGAAATCGATTAAAAATCGATTGCATTGCATTGTTGGCTCTAATTCTGGGTGTCTACTAGGGTCCTGGCATCTCTTTATCATCCTTTACATCCATTATACAGTTTTTCATGCAAGCTCTCGTGTTTCTATGGCTTTTTATATTTTTGGGGGTAAAACACTAATCGACAAAGTCAGTAATAAGAGAATCCTCAAAGAATGTGGTGCAGAAGTGACATTAGGGTGGTTCTTATTTACACTTGGTGGATTTTTTTCTCGAATTTCTCTGCTCTCAATCCCCGGTTTTGTTCGAAAGCCAAAAAAACAATCTCAAAATTTGAGCAAAATCGGTTAATATTTAGGAGTGGCGCAAAGACCATGAAGTTTCCCATTGATTTAACATGGAAAAAGTCAGTTTTTTGTAAATCTAATATTTAAACGCGATAATATGTTACAAATAATTCTGTGTTTCAGCATATTGTTCAGAATTCATTAGAAAATAAGAATCAATCATAAATTTTGAGGTTGAATATTTTTAAGCCACTCTTATGGGTCCCCAAAGAAAACCCCATAAGTGACAAATTTGAATTTTACGTAATATTGCGGTTTATTGACGCTTTGTCAAAGTTTTAAAACAATAAATAATCATTAATCGGTAATTTTAGAATACTCAGTCATTTTTGAACTAATATTTAATTGTTTGAACAATTTTTTTATTTTTTTATTTAAGAGTGTTCCTAAAAAGCAAAGTAAAACATAAAAATATTTCAATCTTTCTAAAAATAGCAAAAATAAAATATGTAAACCAAAAAATGGTGTAAACAATTTACATTTGTTAAAAAATCTATGAGTATTCATAAGAAACAAATTAGTACTCGAAAATATTAAAATTTGTCGAAAATTTAGTGAGATAAAATATTTTTCCTGCTTTTTTTTTAGGTAAAATATATACTTGAACAAATACTTATTATTTAAATAATTGTAAAATTATTTAAACAAACTATTTTATTGTTATCATTGATTAAATAACTCATAAAGTCTAGAAAATACAAATTGAAATTGTTTAAACAAGAGAATATTAGTTATCAAATGACTGGGTATTCTTAAATTACCGATTAATGATTATTTATATAAATAATAAAGTTAATAATTAATTCAAATATAACAAACATAATTTATACTATTATTATTTTTTATATCAATAATATAAGTTAGTTAATAGTTAAACTTTCAACTGAGAGGATTAATTTTCTATAAAAAAGTAAGATTTTTAACAAAATAAGCAAATTTTCAACCAGTTAGTTGAGGTTATAACTAATGAAGATAAATTTTCAACCAAAAGTGGAATTGTTGAATTATCATTCAAAAATTAATTTGAAAGAAAAAACAAATTTTTTATAGAACAGACGAATTATCTACAAAACGATTGAATTTTCAACAATAAACTTAATTTTCAATCAAACCGTTGAATTTTCAACCAAATAGTTGAATTTTAATTTAAAAAAATTAATTTTGACCCACGAAACTTGAAAAGATAAATTTTTAAACTGAAATATAATAGTTGATATGTCAAATAAAAGAGATTAGAATTTTTAAATCCTCAAATAAAACAGAATAATTTTCAACCAAACAGTTGCATTTCTAACTGAACAAATTGTTTTTCAACCGAATATTTCAATTTTCAACTAAAAAAGATCAACTTTTCACCAAAACTGGAATAGTTAAATTTTCTGTTAATAAATAATAATATTCAGCCAACAAAAAAAACAACTATCAACAAAATAGTTGAAATTAAACCAAAGAAGTGAATTTTTTACTAAAATTATGAATCTTCAACAAAACAAATAAATTTTTGACAAAGTAGTTCAACTTACGAACAAGTAGTTTAGCTTACTACCATATTGTGGAATTTTTGAGATAAAAATAAGAATTAAAAAAAAAAAAAAATGTCAACCCGAAAATGCGAATTTAAAAAAAAAAAGATTAATGTCCAACCAGACGATTGCAGTTTTAACCAAAAAATATAAAATTATGATGAAAGATTCCTAGGTTTGAGACGAATCGATTGACCTATAATATTAATACATCTAATTGAAGAGTAAGGAAGTTAGTCATTTATAATATTTTAAAAGTGTTTTTTTTTTATGGTAACACCTTTTTTCACATAATTCAAAGTTGATGCAACAACACAGAAGATTCCTCGAGTCGAGACGAATCGACTGACCTATAATATCAATGAATTGATTGACCTAATTTATGTGTGACCTAATATTTTATTTTAAAATATTTTCACTAATTATTTAAAATATTTAAAAAAAATCATGAATGCATCTATGCGTCTATGAGGAAGCAAATATATTTGCTAATGAATCATAATCAGGAAGCAACATGCTCATCAAATGAGCACCATAAAATTATAAATAAAAGCAAATTGGAAATACCCGGGATGGAATTCACAGCTAGTTCAATTTATACTTAAAAAATTGTTTTCATTTCCCTGAATGGTATAAATTAAACTTCAATTCTAAATCAGAAAGGATTGCAGTGCGTTGAGACGGGAAACGTGATTATCGTGAAAGGAATTTCACGCTTCATTTTATTACAATGACACTTATTCCTTATTAGCTTAGGTATATATAATCCATTACATTTTTTTTGCAATTGCTGAGTTTCTCTTTATATAATGTGACAATTATACAGTAATTAATTTTTAATTTAGTGAGATTAAAATCTTGCAAAAGACATCGTCATCTTGCATGAATCTGCGTTATACACTTTCGGTTGAAAATAAACGCTAATATAGTCTCTCAGCTCTTCAAATATTTTTTTTTCTTCATTATTTTCGATTTTTCAAGAGAAAATTGACCACCATAATATATGAATTTATGGTTATCGAGCACCATAGTATAATGAAGGTTTTTATGTATCCTAAAATTGGATAAACACTGCTCTACTGGAGAAAACCTTACGTAAGTGACATTGTCGTTTATGTTGACTTTCCAATTTGCCAGGTATGAGAAAATACGGTAATAGCAAAGTCAATTACGTAAGGTTCATAAAAAACTATGTGAATTTGCTTCTTCTCATCTTAAACAATAAAAATTTTATAAAACAGCTTTAGATTAAAATTTAAAAATTAGAAATTTATTTGTTTCAACCAAATAAGATTACTTTCCTACCAAGAAAGATGAATTTTTAAGAAAATACCTAAATCTTAAACAAGATAATTAAATTCTCAACAATTAATTGAATTTTCAACCAAATCGACGAATTTTCAAACAAAAGAGGTTAAAAAAACAAAAACAGATGTATTTTCCACTAAATAATTGAATTTTTTAGAAAACAGTTGAATTTTTAACAAAAAAGATAGTTGACCTAAAGTCAAAATTTGAAACCAAAAGGATTAAATTTCAACCAAAAACACATTTGAATTTTTCAAACAAAAAAATTAATATCTAACCAAACTGTCGCATTTTTAACCAAATATGTAGTTGAAATTTGAAACAAAATGGACGATTTTTCAACAAATAGGTTAATCTTTTAAACAAATAGTCGATTTTTCAGCCAAATTTTACAGAATTTTTATAAAAGAAATTAAATATTAATCAAAAGAAGTTGCATTTTCAATCAAACAGTTTAATTTTCAAGGCGAGAAGATAAATTTTTTAGACGATAGTTGAGTTTTTAACGCCAAAGTTTAAATTTACAACAACAAAATAAATTCTCAATGCCGGGCATAATAATAAGTGTGAACACCACTTTCTAAACATACTCGTTATTTTTATTGTTTTTATTTATTATAAAAATGTATTTAAAAATTTGCAGATAGCATTCAGAAAATACCATTATTTTCCGATATTATATTATAATTTTTTTAAACAAACGAATATTGTTTCAATGATTAGTAGTAGGTTAAAAAATCTTGGAATTAGAAGAAAGTAATGGAACTTATTAAAAAAATAACAAAAAAATGTTTTATCCAGCTTTTTTCTGTCAAAAGTTTCATTTGAGTAATTAGAAATTGTTTAGACTTCAGACAATAAATAATTAACTAAAATGAAAAACTTCACTCTTCACATTCATAAATTAGGTTAAGGCATTCAGAAAATATTAATTATTCCCGATATTATAAGATAATAAATTGTTTAAACAAAATATTGCTTAAACAATTAGAAGTAACGTTGAAAAAGTAAGATTTAGGCTAAAATTTTTATCTTGTTGAAGAATGAGCAAGAAAGTACGATTTTCTATATTTTTCTATTAAAAAGTTGGATTTAAACAAAACTAAATTGTTTAAACAATGAACGAAACAATTTAGATAACAATATACACTCTCCAAGTTCATTAGATAGGCATAGGTGTTTATAAAATAACCTTAATTCGGGATATCCTATGGAAATAAAATTGTTGAAGTGAATTCAAAAAATTTTACTAATAACAATTTAACAATATGTGACTAAGATTATTTATGGAATTATTAGTGGATTAAATATTAGATATTATTACTTTTCTACCATGAAAGATGCTTTTTGTCTATGAAAAAAAAATTATATATTAATTATTTTTTTATATATCGTAAAAATATTTTTTGATGAATTGTCTATCAAGAAAATTAATGTTATACAAAAAAGACGAATTTTCAACAAAATACATCAATTCAAAAACAAATCTCCAGATACGTCAAAAATATTGGCATCCGTGAAAATATTAAAATTATGAAGGAGTTTTTTTTCAAACATAAACTAGAGTAGCTCTTTTTTCAAATTATTCTCAAACCTCCCGACGATTTTGCGTAAACATATGTGTCAAGTTTATTTATCACTTCAATGATAAATAATTGTGCTTGCGCTCCATTGAAATGACTAATACCCATGACAAATATTTATTCACAAAACTCGGTTATTTATCATTAAAATGATAAGTTACCATGACTTATGTTTACGAAAAAATTGCTTCTCAGAATTGCTTAATATAATTTTATGACATCAATATTTCCGAGAATATTCTAGAAACTTAGCACGGACACGAACCACTCGAGCTGCGAAATGGTCTCGATGTCGGTAACATGTCGGTAATAGGAATCTTGCGTAAGAAACCACCTTACACTTGAACTTGGAATTTAGAATGCAGCTGTATGTTTAGGGACCGTTCTTTTATTACGCATGTACGTAATTTTTGCAAATTCGCAAAAACTTTCTGCTGAAGACTATCTTTTTAGTTATAAATTTTATTATTTGGTTGAAAATTTAACAATTTTCTTTAAAAAACTTCATTTTTTTGAAAATTCAACTGTTTTGTTAAAAATTTGTTTTTTTGCGTTAAAAGTTTAATTCTTTTCGTGTAATATTAACCTTTTGTTAACAATACATATTTTGTTGCTGATAAGTCAATTGAAATTTTTTTTGGATGAAAAATCAAGTCTTTTTTTGAAAATTTGTCTTTTTGATTTAAAAATTCGACTAGTTAGCAGAAAATTAACTTATAGTTTACAATTCCCATTTTGGTGTTGGAAAGTGAACTATAATCTTCTTTGAATGAAAATTTAACTATTTTTTTGAAGTTTTTTTTCTAATTGATCTCTTTTAAAAGAAACATTTCATTTTTCTTGGATGAAAATGCAACTTTTTGGTTTAAAATTCAACAGTTTTGTTGAAAAGTCATACTTTTTGGTTGAAAATTCTGCTGTTTTGTTGAAAATTTAACTATTTCGTAGAAAATGTACTTTTTGGTTAAAATTCATATTTTGGTGTTAAAAAATGAACTAAAAGCTTTTCTGGATGAAAGTTCAACTTTTAAAAAAATTCGTTCTTTTTTTATTAAAAATTCATCTGTTTTAGTACAAATTTCATCTTTCTTGGATAAAAATTCAACTATTTTGTAGAGAATTCAACTATTTCGTTAAAAATTCATTCCTTTTTGGTTGAAAAAATTCGTCTTTTTGGATGAAAAATTCAATTTTGTTCGTAGAAAGTTATTTTTTGTTAAAAAAATTCATATTTTGATTTTGAGGAGTCAACTGGAATCTTTTCTCGATGAAAATTCAACTATTTAAAAAAAATTTGTTTTCTTTTTAAATAAAAATTCATCTGTTTTAAGAGAAATTTAATCTTTTTTGGGTAAAAATTCGTCTTTTCGGATTGAAAATTCAATTTTTTTCGCAGAAACTTATTTCTTGGTTGAAAATTCATATTTTGATTTATCTTTGATTTGATTTATCTTATATGATTTAAGAAATAATTTTTTTAAGAGTTAGATTTTTAGTAGAAAATTCACTTCTTTGGTTGAAAGTTTAACTATTTTGTTAAAAATTAATCTTTTCAAATTGAAAATTCAAATACTTGTGTAAAAGTTGAACTACATTGTTAAAAATTTATTGTTTTGATTGAAGGCTTATGTCTTTAGTTGAAAATTTAACTGTTCCGTGGAAAAGTCTTTTTTTTTGTTTAAAATTAATTTTTTAACTGAAAATGGAACTTTTCTTTTTTTAAGATTGATATTTCTTAATTGAAAATTCTCCTTTTTTGGTGAAAAAATAATAATTTTCTTGATTTAAAATTCCATGTTTGTTGGGTAAAAATGCATCAGTTTCGTGGAGAAATAAATGTTTGCAGGAGTAAATTTGTTTCTAAATTCAATTTTTATAGCTAGACACTTTTTGTTGGGAATTTATATTTTTAGGTTGAAACTGCAACTATTATGTTACAAATTTAATAATTTTCTTGGAAATCCAAGTATTTCCTAGAAAATATACGTTTTGTTTAAAATTTGTATTTTTCTGTAGCAAATTCTATTGAAATCCATTTGGATGAAAATTCAAGTCTTTTTTTGAAAATTTGTCTTTTTGATTTAAAATTCAACTAGTTAACAAAAAAATAACTTATAGTTTACAATTCTTATTTTGGTGTTGGGAAGTGAACTGGAATCTTCTTTGGATGAAAATTTAACTATTTTTTTAAAGTTTTTTTTCTAATTCATCTGTTTTAAAAGAAATATTTCATCTTTCTGGAATAAAAAGTTTGGTTTAAAATTCAACAATTTTTGTTATTTAATTAATATATTTTATTTTATTTTAATTTTGTTGAAAAGTCATACTTTTTGGTTTGAAAATTCTGCTGTTTTGTTGAAAATTTAACTTTTTTGTAGAAAATGTACTTTTTGGTTCAATTTAAAATTTTTGTGTTAAAAAGAGAACTGAAATCTTTTCTGGGTGAAAATTAAACTATTTTTTTGAAAATGCAATGTTTTTTTTTTTAAATTAAAAATTCATCTGTTTTAAGATAAATTCCATCTTTCTTGGATAAAAATGCAACTGTTTGGTTTTAAATGAAACTAGTTTGTTAAAAAATCATACTTTTGGTTGAAAATTCTACTGGTTTGTTGAACATTTAACTATTTCGTAGAAAATTTACTTTTTGTTTAAAATTCGTATTTTGGTGTTAAAAAACGAACTAAAAGCCTTTCTGGATGAAAGTTCAACTTTAAAAAAAAAATTGTGCTTTTTTTTATTAAAAATTAATGTTTTTTAGTACAAATTTCATCTTTCTTGGATAAAAATTCAACTATTTTGTAGAGAATTCAACTATTTCGTTAAAAATTAATTCCTTTTTGGTTGACAAAATTCGTCTTTTTGGATGAAAAATTCAATTTTGTTCGTAGAAACTTCTTTTTTGTTAAAAAATTCACATTTTGATCTTGAAAGTCAACTGGAGAGGGCACTGGAAGGAATAGTTGATCATTTTGGTATCTGAGTCTAGAAACTTTGAAGACTCGATCATAAACATTGTCGTGTTTCAACGAATAAATGTCAAGAGAAGATCGATTGTAGAATATAAACCGGGTGTTTTGCCTTTCACTGAGTAGTAGTGGGGATGGTCTTTAAACTCTTCTGACTCTTTATCACTCGGTCACAGCAGGAAGGCTCAGAGGAAGTGCTTAGGAGTGATCTGTCGCGAGTATCTCCCCCCCCCCCCCCCCATTCTCTACCTCTCTATCATCAACGTTGATTATTGTTCCAGATCGTCCAATTGGCCGTGGGCTTATTAAAAATCCACATACGTGCCTTGAATTCAAATTCAGTCTGGTCTAAGCGAGATTGAATCGAGACAACTTCTGTATCTCTAATCAACATTTTTAAAGAGGACTTCTCCAGAATATGTTAATGTTTTAATATTTCGTAGTGCCCTTTACAAGAATTCAGATATAAGAACAGATCCTAGGGGCCGTCCATAAAGTACGTGACCAATTTTTCACTATTTTAGGCCCCCCGCAGCTCACCTCGTTGACAACTGTAGTTTTTTTTAGTAATAATTTCGAACAATAGTGAAATTTGCAAGCAAAAATGAATTTTTTCGAAGACAGTGGAATTTTCAACAAAAAAATTGATAATTCCAAGAAGACGAATTTACAACGAAAAAACATTAATTTTTAATTAAAAAGTTTCGCTGACAACCAAATAGTGAAATTTTTAATGTAATGACGAATTTTTTTGAAAACAGTGTAATTTTCTACAACGAAGTTAATTTTCAACAAAAAAAAAGAAATTTTCCACTAGAAAAGATTTTTAAAAATTGTTCGAATTTTCAACAAGTAAAAAATAATTGTTAATGAAACAGTTTTATTAACAACCAAATAGTTGAACTTCTAAGCAAAATAAATTAATTTTTAACAAAATAGTTGAACTTTCAACAAAATAGTTGAACATTTAACCATATAGTGAAATTATCAACCAAAGACGAATTTTTTCGAAGTCAATATAATTTTCAACAAAAAAGTTAATGTTCAACCAAACAAGATTAATTATCTGACCAAAAAGAAGAAATTTTTTACCAAATAGTTAATTTCTCAACTTAGAAAGGATAAATTTCTAGGTAGGACAATTAATTAAAAAAAAAAAAAACGAGATTTCAACAAAAAAATTTAATTTCCAACCAAAGAAGTGAATCTTAAGAAAATGAATTTTAACACAGTAGTTTCACTTTCAAGTCCTTCAACTAACTAGTTGAAGTTTCAAACCAAAAAGATGAATTTTTAACCAAATAGTTAAATTTTCAAGCAAAATGATGAATTTTCTATCAAGAAAATTAATGTTCTACAAAAAAGACGAATTTTCAACAAAGTACACCAATTTAAAAACATCTAAAAAACAGTTGAGTTTCTAAACCGAAAATATGATTCTTTTACGAAAAAGCTATTTTTCTACCAAATGATTGAATTTTGAAAAAAATAGTGTAATTATCAACCAAATAGTATATAGTAGCATATAATAGCGTAGTAATTTCAAACAAACAAAAAACAATTGTTTTTACACAAAAAAATTGAACTTTCAACTTTAAAGTTATATTTTCAACCTAATAATTTAATTTTCTATCAAATTGTTAAATGTATAAGTCAAAAAGATGAATTTTCTATAAAACCGTTAAATTTTTAACAAAAAATATGAGTTATTAACAAAAATGCCAATTTTATACAAAACAGTTGAATTTTCTACCGAAATGTTAAATTCTTAATCCAAAGACAAGTTTTTTAAAAAAGAAATAAATTGTCGACCCAAAAACATGAATTTTTAACGAAAAACATAATACTATCGAACAAATATTTGAATTTTCAACCAAAATTTGAAGAAAAAAACTATTTTTCTGCAAAAAAATGAATTTTCAATCCGAAAATGTGCATTTTCAACCAAAAAGTTCACTTTTAACCAATCAGTTTAATTTATAACAAAATAGTTGAATATTCTGCCAGAAGAGTTTAATATATGGACATAAAAATCCATCAATTTAGTTGAAAATTCAACTAATTGGTAGAAAATTCAAGTTTTTTGTTGAAAATTTGTCTATTTCGGTCGAAAATTAATCTTGTTTGTTGAAAATGTATCATTTTGTTTAAGGATTCAGCAATGTTGTTAAAAATTCGTCTTATTAGTTGAATTGAACTGGTTGAGAATTTGTTTTTATTTTGTTGCAAATTAGTTTTTTAAACTCCGAAATTAACGATTACATTTTTGGTTGAAGATTTATCTTTTTTAGTTGAAAATTCCACTTTATTAATTGAAAATTAACTTTCTTGGTGAAAATTCTTCTCAATAAATTTGAAATTTTTAAATTATAATCTGAAAATTTTTGTATTCCGTTTATAAAAGATTCTGTATTTAAAATTATACAAGATTGAAATGCTGGACTTTAAATATTAATGGTGAGGGAAAATGAGAAATTGGTCAGAGAAAAATCAGGGAATTTTCCCAAGAATTTTCGAAAATGAAGTTTCACTTTCACCCTAAATATAAATGACCTGTTACCTTTGGGAGGGGGTTTCTATAGTGATTCATAGACAAAGGGTAAAAATTTGAAGAAAATTGAGAAAAGCCTTCATTACACAGTGAGGGGGAAATTGAGTTACGTAATTTATGATTATGGATGGCCCCTTAATTGATCCAGAAAAGCTGTCTTGATCATGCCGTTAAACGGAGGTACGCTGACGTTCTCCAATTACAGTGGCACTCTATAAATTGCGACAGGCGGATATTAACCCTTATGCTTCTATATACCTTAGCTCCTTCCTATAAACCTATGTCCTATCCTATACCACTGGCCCAATAGCAAACGGGTGAATGACGGACATTCATTTCCTGCTTGGCAGTACCCAGATGCACCATACCAGTTGAAAACGAGAAACGCTTTTCACATGCCACACCCTCCTTTTCTCCGCATTACAGTATTTTCTCGAGCCAATGTTCACCACTTTGTGTTCATTTCAGTTTCATTTGAAAGTCAGTAATCTTGCATGCAGACCTCGGAACCACACCACTACACTGAGAAACCCTTGTTTGTATTTCTTGTTAAAAATCACACTAGATTTCACTATCTGAACTTTGCAATGAGAGGCAAAAAGCAAATTTTAATAATATTTACTAACCTCAATAGTAACTCGTAGCTACTTAAAGAATTATAAAATATATTGGAATAAAAGTTAAAACAATTGCATTTATTGTAAAAGACATTTGAAGTATTTATTAACCTCTGTAGTAAAACTGCAAGTCTGCACTATTTACTAATTTTGGTAGGAGAAAATAGTAAATTTGTTGGATTAATATCTGTAGAAGATAACAGTATTTACAAAGTGCTGTAGTAAAATGATGCGCAGGGACCGTGCGCACCGAATTACTAACTGGTTAGCAAAATCTGCTACAGTGGGAATAGTAAAAAAAATAAATACGTGTTGCTAACTTTAACACAAGCCTACCTACACACATGTTCTACATTTAACGCATAATTCACATTTATTTAAATTAAGAATTGACAACATTAGAAATTACATATATGTATATATTCTTAAAAGATAGTATTTTATATTATAAAGCTGAAACAGAAAAATCGGGTTAGAAGAAAACGAAGGCTGGCGGGAATCGAACACGCGTATCCGGGACAGCAGTCGGGCGATGATCCATCTACCTATAAGACATTGTGGGACTCAGAATGAAAACTTCCATATGACCTAAATGATAGAAAGTTTATTGGTTCTAATACATTTAATCCTTAATTGATTAATATTCATGATATTTTTATAATTTTAAACAACAAAATTTTTAATGTAATTAAAATTAGTAAATATTTTTTTTTAATTATGTTTTTTTGCGGATTTTGCATTGAAACATAAATTAGATGTCATTTTCGCAACCTAAAAATATTATCGGCGATCGACAAACGTCAGATGCACTCGGCCGCGCTCGGTCCAAGGCTCGATACTTTCTGCTAAATCAGTTAGTAATATTTAGGACCAAATTTAATAATTGGTATTAACCTTTGTTACAAAAAGTAGGAAATGTCCATAATTCACATCGTGTTCCTACAGACAATAGTAATTTCTTCTACATATTTAGTATATTATGTTATTTAAAATACTTATTACTTTTATTTTTTTTTGTACAATTTATTAATTTCTCTACTAATTTTTCCTACATCGGATTTTACTACAGAGAATAGTAAGGATTGCTATTACCAAATAGGAAATCTTCTTATAAAAATAGTATAACTTATTATTTATGTATCAAAATGTCAAAATTTAAGCATTTTGCCCCCATTTGCTATCCGTTTTAGTAATTTTTCTAACTTAAAGTTTCTCAGTGTACTAACAGTACTGGCACTATTGCCACTTTTACAACTATTGTATTATACTTTAATTTTTAAGCCACAAAGACGACTTTTTTTAGAAGCCAGTCACAGAAAAAACTAAGAATATAATTTGTTGAATATATGGGTAATTGTCAAATTGTAGGCAAATTTTAGTACCTACAGTAGCAATCATATTATTATTAGGGATTAAATATTTCATAACGGAAATTGATCTTATCACATGTAAAAATTTTAAATCCAAAAGTAGTTATATGAAAATAAGAAATAATAATGAATCCATGCGCACGCGCATATAATCAGTCGTACGCTGTTCTTTTGTACCGCACGGTAATGATGCGTGAAAAATGTTAAAGTCTAACCATTTTTAATGTTCATAAAAATATAACAGATTTTAATTATAAAAAGTCACCTACTTATGAAAGAAAACACTGCCAAGCAAGTAACGGAATGGTTTTTATAATTTTTTTTCACCACGAAAATGGTTTTTAACGCACGTACGGGAATGACGTTTTTGTTGACAAGATGACATTTTCAGTTTTAATATCGGATTCATAAAAAAAGAGAGTTAATATTTTAAGCTCAATTTTATAAAATCTTTTATTAAGCGATACGCCTAATATGTTTGTATTTATTACTCAACTGTAACTACTATATTTTACTAGAAAAAAGACGTACATTAAATTTATGTCCATGTGAAGTTGACAAACTTGATACGTTAAGCGTTTTTCACGTTACTATCTAAAAAAAAGAAGAAAATCAGTTTATCCTTGTGCAAAGTGAGGTTGGGACGCCGTACGGTAATGACGTTTCGGGTGTTCTTATATTAAATTAAAGTAAATAGGAACAGAAATGAAAAAAAAAGAACTGACCATTTTGTAGAGGATGATAATAAGTGTTTATTAAATTTTAAAAAATCAGCACGAGTTTCTAAGTTAATGTTATATTACTGGGACTTCAAATTTGCCTTCAATTTGACAATTACCCATACACACATTTGGTTCAAAATTTCTCTTCTCAAGTTGAAAATTCAAATATTTTGTTTAAAGTTCCTATATTTGGTGATTTATTTATTTTTCTTCTGAAATTCCTGAAAAAAGTCAAATATTTGGTTGAAAATTCATGTAATTTGTTAAAAATTCATATATTGTGCTTAAAAATTTAATTAAGCGCGGTTTTTTCGGTACGAATAAAGGGAGCTGAAAAGGGGCTAGTTGTACTAAAGTTTCGATACGTATAGCTGGATTTTTTCGGTCCGTGTAGACACTTCCTTAATTTTATTGAAAATTAACTTTTTTCCTGAAAATTTAACTATTTTATTTTTAGTTGAAAATGCATCTGTTTTAGGTGAAAGTTCAACTCATTTTTGAATATCCGTCTTTTTTTGATAAAAGAGTACTCTCATTTGTTGGAAACTTTGATCTTTTTGGTTGAAAATTCATTTCTTTGGTTGAAAATTTAACTATTTCGTTGAAATTTCGTTTCTTTCATGGTTGAAAAATGTATTTTACTAACTGAAAATGTAACTATTATATTTTTTGTTAAAAATTCATTTCTTTGGTTGAAAAATAAATTATTGAAAATTCCACTTTTTGGTCAAAAATTCATATTTATGGTTGAAAGGTGATCATTGTGATTAAAAATTAATTTAAATTCGTTTTTTTTTGTTGGTTGAAAATTTCTTTTTCTGACATTTTAAATATTCTAATTTTCGTTGAAAATTTATCTTTTTTAGTAGACAAATAATCTTTTGGGTTGAAAATTCAGCTGACTATTTGGTTAATAATTCATGTTTTTGGTTGGAAGATTCATCATTTTAGTTAAAAATTCATTTCTTCGGTTGATTGTTTATCTTTTTGACAGGAAAACACAACTAAAAAGTATTTCAAATATATTTACAAACAACATTTATTTTGCAGAACAATATTATTCTTCTAGGCGTATGGTCGAGCATATTCTCATGCTCTTGAGAATTTCTCTGAGCACTTAGACTATTTAGAAAACTAAATGTTCAATAAAACAGCTGCATTTTCGACCAAAAAAATATAACTTTTCCACAAAATACTTGAATTTTCAACAAGAAAAAATTTAATTTTCCACAAAACAGTTGCATTTTTAACCAAATACTTGAATTGTCAACCAAACAGTCGAATTTTCAAACAAGACAGGTTAAACTTCAACCAAAAACTTTTAAACCCAAAAATGTGGATTTTCAACAAAAAAGTTAATTTTCAAGCAAAAAAAATCAATTTTCAACGAGCAAAAATTAATTTGTAACCAAACAGTTGCATTTGCAAATAGTGGTACTTCTAAAGCAAGAGCTGAATTTAAAAACATGAACGTTCAACAAATAGTTGATTTTTCAACATACAAAGATGAATTTTCAACTAAATGGATGAATTATTTATTAAAAAGATACGTTTTTAAACAATATGTTTAATTTGCCACAAAAAGATACATTTTTAACAAAAGACATAAATTTTAAACTAAAAAAAAATGTCAACCAAAAGATGAATAGGAAACTTTCATTAATGG
>CAKNXH010085345.1:32807-43365 GCA_932178445.1 Andricus quercusramuli | reverse complement strand
AATTTTCAACCAAATGCTTAAATTTGTAACAAATTGTTAAATTTTTAGGCCAAAAAGACGACTTATGGAATTTAAAAACAAAAATACAAATAAAAAAAAGCTGTTGAATTTGTAAACAAAACAAAAAAAATTTTTTTACAAACCAATTGAATTTTTGACCCGAAAATATGAATTTTCAACAAAAAAGTTAATTTCCTACCAAATAAATGACTTTTTAACAACAAAATCAATTTTTAACCAAATAATTGAATTTTGAACCTAGAGAGACCAAATAGTTTCATTTTTTTACTACACTGTTAAATTTAAAATGCCAAGAAGACGACTTTTCTACAAAACTGTGGGATTTTCAAAACAAAAAGACGAATTTAAAAAAGAACAGTTGGATTTTCAATAAAAAAAAAATCTTATTTTGTAGAAACCAATTGAATTTTCGACCGAATTTTCTACGAGCAGTTGATTTTTCAACCCTCAAATATGAATTCTTAACAAATTTAGCAATTTTCGATCCAAAAAGACAAATTTTCAACAGAAAAGTTGAAATTTCAAATTAAAAAAAAACTACCTTCTGACTAAATCGTCTAATTTTGTAATAAAATAATTATATTTTCAACCAAATTATAAAATTTTAAATTAAAAAAGATGAATTCTCTACCAAAAATATAATAGAAGATTTTACAACCAAGAAGAATGTACTCTCTACCAAAAATAGTTGTATTTTTAAACAAAGATATGAATTTTCATCAAAAACAAACGAATATTTAACGCTGGAAATTTTTTTTTTTAAGTGTGAATGTTTTAGAAAATTTTGAATTTTAGAATGGATTTTTGGAAGGGAATAGAGAAAAGTCTGTGAAGTCTGCGAGAAATAAATAGGAATTTTAGGTAATAATTTATAGAATAAAAAATAACATTTTAAATAAACCTTTGAGTTCATTGTTAATACTGTTAAAGTATTGGTTTCGCCTGGCATACTTTTTGATTTCTGACTTAATTTTATGACACTATTTTGCAATTCATAAAATAACGGAGAGGAAAAATCCTTGCGAGCCACTAGTTGTAACTAACAATTAGATTCACCAGCATTTGATTAAGAGTGTGCGAAATTTATTCATGAGAAGGTTTTACATTAACTTAAAAGGTGATTCCTATTCCCTCAAAGAAACGAGAAAACAGACACGAAAGGAAAAAATGAACCATAAATCGAGAGATAAAATAAAACGGGACAGGAAAAGGAGAACAGGTTTTTTTTTTATTATCGGAAGTCTGTTGTTTTGCAGACCTTCGGTCGGCGAAAGGCTAGGCTCTTATTTGATTTCCTCCAGCAGTACCGTTCTTTCACTGAAGTGAACCTGACCCATCTATCTTCGGTGAACACTGAACAAGATGGTTTACACGATCCATACCTATTTTCCGTTTTACGGATGGAGAACGAACTTCACTGTTATATAAAAAATAAATAAATGAGATCACGGTGAATAGAAATTTTTAAATAATATTAGGGAAGGGGAAACCACCCTAGAGTAGATAATGATCCAACAAAATTTTTCAAGAAGATTAATTTTCTACCAAAAAAGAAGAATTTTTAAGTAGAGAGGATTTTCAACTAAGGAGATGACTTTTTTACTACAATGAGGAATCTTCGACCAAAAAAATGAATTTTTAACAAAGCAGTTTATCTCTCAACAAAATAGTTGAATATTTCATTATAAAAATGAATTTCCCAAAAAGATTAATTTTCTACCAAAAAAGAAGAATTTTTAAGAAGAGAAGATTTTCAACCAAAGAGATGACTTTTTAACTAAAATGAGGAATCTTCGACCAAAAAAAATAATTTTTAACAAAACCAGTTTATCTTTCAGCAAAATAGTTGAATTTTTCATCATAAAAATGAATTTCCCAAGAAGATTAATTTTCTACCAAAAAAAAAAGAATTTTCAACTAGAGAAGATTTTCAACGAAAGAGATGACTTTTTAACTAAAATGAGAAATTTTCGACCAAAAAAAAATAAATTTTTAACAAAAGCCGTTTATATTTTAGCAAAATAGTTGAATTTTTCATCATAAAAATTAATTTCCCAAGAAGATTAATTTTCTACCAAAAAAGAAGAATTTTTAACACAATACACGAATTTTCAACTAGAGACGCTAAATTTTCGTATAAAAAAGTTATTTTTTACCAAATTAGTTCAACTTTGACCAAAATAGTTGAATTTTCCATCATAAGGATCAATTTTCCAAGAAGATTAATTTTTACCAAAAAAGTATTACTTTGCAAAAAAAAAATTCAACTAGAAAAGACCATTTTTCATTTAAAAATAGAACAGTTAAAGTTTCAGTTGAAAAAAAAATTATTTTGCAATGAAAAAAAAAGAATTTTCAATAAAGTAGTTAAATTTTCAACCACAATTATGACTTTTCAACTAAAATGACGAATTTTCAACTAAAGACTTTTTGACAAAATAGTTGAACTTTCAACAAAATAGTTGAACTTTCAACAAAATAATTAAATTTTTAACCAAATAATAAAATACTTAACAACAACAAAATAAATTTTAATACCAAAGGAGGAATTTTTTTTTTCTAAAAGACTAATTTTCAAGGAAACAATTGAATTTTGAACCAAAAAAGATGAGATTTTAATAAAAAGGTTAATTTTGAACCAAATAGTAAAATTTTCAACAACAAAAATTGTTTTTTAACACAAAAGGATGAAATTTCTATTTAAAAGAGGAATTTTCAACCAAATTGTTGAAGTTTCAACAAAAGAATTAAATTTTCAAACAATTAATAGAATTTATAACAAAAAAAATATTATTTTTGATACAAAAGAATAAATTTTTTTCTTAAAGAAGAATTTACAAGAAAATAATTTAATTTTGAACCAAGAAAGATAAATTTTTAACCAAAAAAAGTACTCATACAAAAAAATTAATTTTTTATATAAAAGAGCGAATTTTCTATCCAAAAAGAGTAATGCTTAACAAAACAGTTCAATTTTCGACGAGGAAAGATGATGTTTTAAAAAAATTGTTGAATTTTCAAAACAAAAGGATAAATTTTCTATAAAAAAAAGACTAATTTCCAAAAAAAATTGAAATTTGGACCAAAAAAAAGGTGATTTTTTAACAAAAAAAGACGAATATTTAAGAAAAAAGTTAAGGTTTCCACCAAGAAAAATGACTTTTTAACCAAATAGTTGAATTTTCAACGAAATGATTAAATTTTCAACTAAATAATAAAATTTTTGACAAAACAAAAAATGTTTCATACAAAGGGGTGAATTATTAAGAAAAAATTTAATTTCTGACCAAAAGAGATGCCTTTTTAACAAGAAAGTTAATTTTCAATCATGAAAGACCAAATAGTGAAATTTTCAACCAAAAAAATAATTTTTCGTACAAAAGAGCGAATTTCCTATCCAAAAAGGCGAATTTTCAAGAAAAAATTGAATTTTGGACGAGAAAAGATGATTTTTTCAAACAATTGTTGAATTTTCAAAACAAAAAGATGAATTTTCTATAAAAGTGTATTTTTATTGTAAAAGGCCAAATTTTCTATTGAAAAAGACGAATTTTTTAGAAAATTATTAAGAAAAAAATCTAATTTTGGACCAAAAAAGATGCCTTTTTGACATGAAAGTTAATTTACAACCACAAAAGACAAAATTGTTCAATTTTCTACCAAAAAAGTTACTTCTACCAAAAATATTAATCTTTTATACAAAAGAGCGAAAATTTCTATCCAAAAAGGAAAATATTCGAAAAAAACTTTAATTTTGACCAGGAAAGATGATGCTTTCAGACAATTGGTGAATTTTCAAAACAAAAAGATGAATTTTGTATAAAAAACACGAATTTTCAAGAACAAAAAAGTTAATTTTGGACCAAAAAAGATGACTTTTTAACAAAAAGGTTAAATTTTCAACAAACAAAATTACGTCGACCAAAAAATTTATTTTCATTGGAAAAGGACAACTTTTCTATTGAAAAAGACGAATTTTTAAGAAAACAGTTCAGGTTTCGATCTCGCCTTGACCAAAAAAAATGACTTTTACAAAATAGTTGAATTTTCAAGCAAATAATAGAATTTTTGACAAAACAAGAAATGTTTCATACAAAAGGACGAATTATCAAAAACAAAAAATAATTAATTTTTGACCAAAAAAGATGCCTTTTTAACAAGTAAGTTCATTTTCAGCCTCGAAAGAAAAAATGTTTCAATTTTCTACCAAAAAAGTTACTTTCACCAAAAAATTAATTTTTCATACAAAAGAGCTAATTTCTTATCCAAAAAGAGTAATGTTTAACAAAACAGAACAATTTTTGACGAGGAAAGATTTTTTCAAAAAATTGTTGAATTTTCAAAACAAAAGGATGAATTTTCTATAAAAAAAGACGAATGTTTAGGAAAACAGTTCTGGTTACGACCAAGAAAAATGGACGAAATACAAAATTATCAAGAAAACAATTTAGTTATTGACCAAAAAAGATACGTTTTTAAGAAGAAGGTTAACTTTCAACCACGAAAGACCAAATAGTTGAATTTTCAACCAAAAAATTACTTCTACCAAAAAAATAATTTTTCATATAAAAGGGCGAATTTTCTATCCAAAAAGACGAATTTTGAAGAAAAATTTGAATTTTTGACAAAAAAAAAGATATCTTTTTAACAAAAAGGTTCATTTTCAACCCAGAAAAAATAATTTTCAACAAAATAGTTGAATTTTGAATAACAAAATTACTTCTAGCTAAAAATCAATTGTTCATACAAAAGGACGAATTTCCTACCCAAAAAGAGTAGTGTTGAATTTTCTAAAAAACAGGAAATAAAAGAGGAATTCTTAAAATAAAAAAAAAATAAAATAAAAAAAGGAGAAGAGGGAAAAGAGTGCGTTTATACATAAATATGTATTTTCAATTAGTGATTATCTACTGTAGGCTCGTTATCTACTGTAGGGTGGTCTTTCATACAGTTTTCGGTTTATAGAAATTCCGATACTCTATATTCTTTCACTATACCGGCTTGAAATGACACGTTCCCTATTCCCCTCTTTTTCCCTTTTTTAAAGAATTCCTCTTTTATTCCCTGTTTTCTAGAAACTTCAACTTTTTCTATTTTTTTTCGCTGAACACCAACCTGTATTCATAAAACCCAATAAGAAAATCCAATGATTTTTAGTTTAAAAGTTATTTCTTTTTTGTTAAAAGTTCAACTATTTGGTTAAAATTTTAATTATTTTGTTGAAAATTCAACAATTTTGTAAAAAAAACTCATCTTTTCTCGTAATTGTTTTGGTAAAGATTCGTCTTTTTAGATAGAAAATTCGCCCTTTTGTATGAACAATTTATTTTTTGGAAGAAGTAATTTTGTTGTTGTTGAAAATTAAATTTTTTGTCAACAGTCATATTTTTTTGGTCCACAATTAAATTTTTTCTTGAAAATTCGTCTTTTTTGGATAGAAAATTCGTCCTTTTGTATTCAAAATTCAATTATTTTATTTAAAAAATCATCTTTTTTGGTCGAAACCTGAGCCGTTTTGTTAAACATTCGTCTTTTTGGGTAGAAAATTTTGTCCTTTCGTATTGAAAATTAATTTTTTAGTAGAAGTGACTTTTTTTTTTTTGTTAAAAATTCAAGAATTTTGGTGAAGATTCTTTTTTCTGGTTTGAAAATGAACTTTTTTTTGAAGTCACTTTCTTGGTTCAAAAGTAAATTTTTTCTTGAAAATTCGCCCTTTTGTATGAAAAATGATTTTTTTGGTAGAAGTAATTTTTGGTCTTTCCTCGTCGAAAATTAAACTGTTTCACTAAAAATTTGTCTTTTTGGATAGAAAGTTCGGCTTTTGTCATAACAAAATTAATTTTTTGATAGAAGTAATTTTTTGGTTGAAAATGAACTTTTTTGTTGAAAAAGGCATTTTTTGGATCCGAAATTCAATCTTTTTCTTGAAGATTCGTCTTTTCTTACAGAACATTCGTCCTTTTGTATTAAAAATGAATTTTTTTGTTAAAAATTCGACTACTTGATTGAAAATGTAATTAATTTTTCCTTTTGTTTTACAAAATTAATTTTTTGTTATAAGCAACTTTTTTGGTAAACATTCAACTATTTCGTTAAAAAAAAATGTTTCTGTGTTAAAAATTAACTTTTTTGTTAAAAAGTTATCTTTTTTGGTCTAAAATTCAATTGTTTGCTTGAAAGTCCGTCTTTTTGGATAGAAAATTTGTCCTTTTGTATTGAAAATTAATTTTTTGGTATAATTTACTTCTTTCTGGTTGAAAAATCAACTATGTGGTTGAACATTTAACTATTTTTTTGAAAATTCTTAAATTCTTTTTTCTTGGTTGAAAATTCACTTTTTTCTTAAAAAGTCATCTTTTTGGTTCAAAATTAAATTTTGTGTCTTGAAAATTCGTCTTTTAGATAAAATAGTTGTCCTTTTGTATTAAAAATTAATATTATTTGATAATAATTCTAATATTTGATTGAAAATTTAATCATTTTAATGAAAATTTAAGTATTCTATTAAAAATTCGTGTGTTTGGTTAAAAATTCTTTTTTGATTGAAAATTCAACTTTTTTTTATGAAAGTTCAACTACTTTGGTGAAAAATGTATTTTTTTGTATGAAAATTTACCGTATCTAATTGAAAATTCGTGTATTTTGTTGAAAATTTTTCTTTTTTAGTAGAAAATAAGTCTTTTTGGGAAATTCATCCTTATGATGGAAAATTCAATTAATTGATTGAGAGATTGGCTACTTTGTTAAAAAAAATTTTTTTTTTTATCGAAGATTCCTCATTATAGTTGGAAAGTCATCTCTGGTTGAAATTTAATTATTTTATTGACATTTTTTTTTTTTTGCTGAAAATTAATTTGATTCACTGAAAATTTAACTATTCCATTTTTGGATGAAAATTTCTCTTCTTTAGTTAAAAATTCTTGTGTTTGAGTAGAAAATTCTTCTTGGAAAATTCCTTTTTTTGGTTGAAAATTCAACTATTTTGTTAAAAACAAAATTTGTTTGAAAACTCTTTTTATTGAAAATGCAATATATTTCGACTTGCAATCTTAGGAATTAAAAGCGTTTCATATTGAATTCATTATGGTATTCCTACATTATTTTTTTAAACGAATTTATTACCCTATTTTCTCCCTATTTTCGTGAAAAATCACCCTATTTCCCCTTTTTTGAGAGAACTTTGGGTCAAAACGTACTTATAAACAACATTTTGGAAAGATAATAAACCCAAATTATTTGTAGAAATTTGTTTCAATTCGAAAATAACATAAGCGAATAACTTTTCCTGCGGTCGGATTCGTGAAATACTTGAGTCGAGTATACAACACTTTAGCTAGACAGGTTACCAATGTCATCGAACTCGCGTTCCACAAATGACCTCGTACAATAATGGATGGAAAAAGACAAAACATTTCAAATTTTTTTTTCTCATTATAGATCATTATTTCTTTCAAAAAACCAACCGAAAATATTGATCTGAAAGGACGCTGATTAAACGTGCTAATTCACTTAAATAAAAATAGATGTATTTTCAACCAACATGCTTGAAGTTTTAACCAAAAACCATATCCATATTCTGCATTACATAAAAATTTACTTTTTTCACTTCCTTAATTTTATAATTTAAAAATCAAAATAAGATGATTATTTATACAAACTTAATTTAAAAATAAAGAGGCATTAGTGAAAGTATGATTTTTCAGTCACATTTTTAAACCAAATAGTTGTATTTTTAACCAAAAAATATTTAAAAAATTTTACCGGAAGAAATTAATTTCCAAGCCAAAAGGATTAGTTTTCAACAAAAAAGTTACTTCTTGAATAAATTTGGACTTTCTACGAAAATAGCTACATTTTTTTTAAATACATGAATTTTCTACCAAATGGTTTAACTTTTATACCGAATATAATAATTTTAAACAAGAAAATTTATTTTCAACCAAATAGTTGTACTTTTTTCTATTTTAAAACCAAAATGACGAATTTTCAACAAAAAAGTTAATTTTTAACCAAATTTGGTCTTTCTACCAAAATAGTTAAACTTTGAACAAAATACGTGAATTTTCAACCAAATAGTAAAATTTTCTACCAGAAAAGACAAATTTTCAAAGAAAATAGCTGAACCCTCTTCAGAATTTTTTTTACCAAAGGAGATGAATTTTTTGACCAAAATCAACATTTTTCAAGAAAAGAGTTGAATTCTCAACAAAAATGTTCGTTATTTTTCAACCGAATAGTCAAACTTTCTTCCAAAATAGTTGCATTCAAATTTGAATTCAAACAAAAAAGACGAATTAAAAAAACAGCTGAATCCTCAACGAAACCAAGTTAATTTTCTACCAAAATAGTTGAATTTTGAACCAAAAAAAAATTGTTTTTTTTTCTACCAAAACGGATAAATTTTGAATCGAAAAAACCCAATTTTGAGCCAAGAAAGAAATACAATTTTCACTTGATTATAACATTTTCAAACCAAAAAGACGAATTTTCTGCAAATCATTTGCATTTTCAAAACGAAAGTATGAATTTCAACAAAAAATTATTCTTCAACCAAAATAGATGAATTCTCACCGAATAATATAATAGTTGATATTATTTCAATCAAAAAATATTTTGATTGAAATCACTCTTTTGATGAAAATTTATCTCTTTTGGTGGAAAGTTAATTTTTTTTGTTTGAAAATTCAAGTCTTTAGTTGAAAATTCAGCTTTCTTGATCAAAAATTAACTGTTATATTTTTTTTATTTAAAAATAAAATATTTTTTTAGTTTCAATATTAACTGTTACATTTTTCGTTAAAAAGCCATTCTTTTTGGTTGAAAATTCAACAACTTACTTAAAGGTTGAACTAATTTATTAGAAATACATTTTTGTTTGTTAATTTATCATTTTAATTGAAAAACATTTTTTTTCAAAATCGAACTATTTTGTTGGTAATTTTTTTCCCATTTTTTTTTTAAACTGAAAATTGAACTACAGCATGTTTTATTGAAAATTTATCTTCTTCGTTGAAAGTTCGACTGTTTGGTTGAAAATTAATTTTTTACTGAAAATTTAACTATTCTACTTTTGGTTAAAAATATATCTTAATTAATTAAAAATTCATATATTTTGTTGAAAATTTGTATTTTTTTGTAGAAAATTAATCTTTTGGTTTGAAAATTCAACTATTTCGTTAAAAAATTATTTCTTTAACTGAAGATTGAACTGTTCCATTTTTTATGATAATTGGTTTTTCTTGATAGAAATTCAATCCTCTTGGTTGAAAATTCATGTTTGGTTGAAATTTAAACTATTTGGTTAAAAATGTATTTTGTTTAGTTAAAAATTAATTTTTCACTGAAAGTTTAACTGTTCTATTTTTGGTTAAAAATTACTTTCTCTGGTTGAATAGTCATTTTTTTCTGGCTGAAAATTCATTTTTCTAAGTGAAAATATAACTATTCTATTTTTTGTTAAAAATTTATCTATTTTAGTGGAAAATTCATGTATTTGGTTAAAAATGTGTGTTTTTTTTTGGTAGAAAATTATTCTTTTGGGTTGAAATTTTAACTATTCAGTTGAAAATTCATTCTTTTTAGTTGAAAATTCAACTGCTTAGTTGAAAGTAGAACTAACTTGTTAGGAATACATTTTTTGTTTTGTTAACTCATCATTTTAGTTAAAAAAACATTTTTTTTTGTTGAAAATTGAACTATTTTGTCGATAATCATTTTTTTAAATTAATTTTTAACTGAAAATAAAACTATTCCATTTTTTATGAAAATTTACCTTTTTTGATAGAAATTCAATCTTCTGGGTTAAAAGTTCATATGTTTGGTTGAAACTTTAACTATGTGCTTCTAAATGTATTTTATTTGGTTAAAAATTAATTATTTTCTGACAGTTCAACTGTTATATTTTTGGTTAAAAATTAATCTTTAGTTGAATAGTCGTTTTTTCTGGTTGAAAATTCATTTTTCTAAGTGAAAATATAACTATTCTATTTTTGTTGAAAATTAATGTATTTGGTTGAAATTTGTCTTTTTTGGTAGAAAATTATTCTTTTGGGTTGAAATTTGAACTTTTCGGTTAAAAATTCATTTTTTTGGTTGAAGGTTCGTCATTGTGTTTAAAAATTTATTTCTTTAACTAAAAATGAAAATTTATCTTTTTTGATTTATATTTTACGGTTGAAAACTAAACTGTTTTGCAGGAAATTCGTTTTTTTTTTGGCTTGAAAATTCCAGATTTTGGATTCGATTTTTTGTATTGACTGGAAAATCTTTCTTGGTTGAAAGTGCAATTCTTTTTTTGGAAATTCCTCTTTTTTGTTTAAAAACTATTGTTATTGATTGAAAATTAAAATATTTTTCCACAATAATAATAATTTATCGCTGAGACTTTTGCCACATTTTTTCAAAAAAGAAAAGTTCATGGACGGGGCAAAAGCCCCGCATAAATTGATGTGTCTCACAAATAAGTATCACATGTCCTTAAGGGCATGCTCTCCGGTGATCACGTGACCAAAACAGTCCTTGGTTATGAAACTTTTTT
>CAKNXH010085345.1:0-17722 GCA_932178445.1 Andricus quercusramuli | reverse complement strand
ATTTTCTTGGTTGGAAATTCATTCATTTTGGTCGGAAATTCAAATATTTTGTAGAAAATTAATTAATTAATTAATTCGCTTTTTTTGCTTAAAAATTTTAGAATTTTGTTGACATTTTTTTCCTTTCTTGACTTGAAAATTTTTCTTAGTTGCAAAGTATTCTCATTTTAGTTTGAAAATTAATTTCTTATGGTTGAAATTTTTGTTTTGTTTTGTTTGAGTTATTTTTTGAACTAAAAATTCCACTACTTAATGTTTTGTTAAAAATCAAACTTTTTAGTTGGAAATTTAACTATTTTATTGAATACGTTTTATATACGTTTTTTTGTTGAATTGAATTTTCTTCAATTTAAAATTGAAATATTTTTTGATTAAAGTATCAAATATTACATTTTTCGTACGGATTTAATCTTTTTGGGCCGAAAATTCAACTATTTTGTAGCAAATTTTTCTTTTTGGCTTGATGATTCAACCATTTCGTTATTTTGGTTTAAACATCTTTGTAGGTTGGAAATTCAACTATTTGATTGAAATTTCAACTTGAAAAAAAATTTCTCTCTTGTGCTTGAAAGTTCAACTATTTGGTTGTAAATGGAACGGTTTTGTTGAAAATAATTATTTTGTTATTGAAAATTCGTCTTTTTTGGTAGAAAATTAATCTTTTTTGGTTGATACTTTAACTATTTTGTTGAAAATTCAACTATTTGGTTGAAAGTTCATCTTTTTGGTTTGTAGTTGGAACAGTTTGGTAAAAAAGTCAACTGTTTGCTTGAAAATTAAACTGTTTGGTTAAAAATGAAAATTTTTGCCGAAATTTAACTTTTTTTGTTGAAAATTTATATTTTCGGATTGAAAATTCAACTGTTTTGTAACAAATTTGACTTTTTGGTTTTGAAAATTGAATAATTTTCTTTCTTGGTTGAAAATTTTTCCTTTTGATTTAAACGTTCATCTTCGTATGTTGAAAATTCAACTAATTGATTGAAAGTTCGTATATTTTGCTTGAAAGTTAAACTATTCTGTTGTAAATGGAACAGTTTGGTTGAAAATAATGTTGTTATTGTTGTTGTTGAAAATTCAACTATTTTTTTAAAAATCCATCTTTCTTGGTAGAAAATTCAACTATTTTGTTGAAATTTCCTATTTTATTGAAAATTCCCCTATTATTCTCCTATTTTCGTGAAAAATTGTCCTATTTCCCCTCTTTTGAGAGCATTTTGGACTCTGAATTCTAAAATTCACTTCTGCCATTTCTGTGGGTCTTATTTGTTGACAATTGTTTTTTTAAACAATTCTGTATTGTATATGTGTTTGTCGGGCGAGCTATAACTGTTCCCATGTTCGTAGCCGCACGGGGTAAACCTTGCATTAACTAACTTACGTAATGACTGGTTTTCTCAGAGAACAAATCCTGATATCTGCCTCTCTCTTTACGTCGTAGTTTTCTGAGCTATATGCTCTATGGCCTCTATGCTGCAACCATCCTTCCCTTCTACATACTTTTTATTTTCTCAGTTCTCCGTCTTTATCTACAGCCGCCCCCTTCCCCTTTCCCCTCTTCCCTCTCTCTCTCTCTCCCTCTCTTACCTTTCCTTCTGGCCACAGAGTAATTGCGAAGTACAGTTACTTCTTTGTAGCCCGTCTAGAACTCGAACGCATGTAGGGTCTTAACACCCTGGCCGAATTGATATCGAGAAAGAGACTAGCGAGTTTCCTTCTAGACGTTAGAATGTTAATGGCGGAGCGAGCCTAGGGAGAAGAGAGAGTTTTTCCTCTCGAGGGACAGTCAGTTGGTAACTAGAGAGAAAGGAGGTACGAAAGTACGAGCAATGTACTTAGTCTAAATTTGAATAAAGTTATGTTAGTTTTTTGTAACTGAGTTCTTTTCATTGCCACGGCCACATACAAGTGGAGTAGGCCACTAATTTATTAAATAATAATAAATATAATAATGTTGCACAAGCAATAACCTACACGCAGATAAAAAGATAGACATCTGCCGGGAAGCTAGGCCAAATGTCTGAAAGAGCAGCAACTACTGAAATCGATTGAAAATCGTTTACATGGCATTGTTGACTCTAATTCTGGGTATCAACTAGGGTCGTGGCATACTTCTTTATCTTTCTTTACATACATTACAGATTTTCATAAAGATCTGGTGTTTCCATGGCTTTTTATATTTTTTGCCGTAAAACACTAATCGACAAAGTCAGTAATCAGAGAATCCTCAATGAATGTGGTGTAGAAGTGACACTAGGGTGGTTCTTATTTACACTTGGTGGATTTTTTTCTCGAATTTCTCTTCTCTCAACCCCCAGTTTTGTTCGAATGCCGAAAAAAATCTCCAAATTTGATGTGACCCGTACGATAGGAGTAACTACTGAAATCGATTAAAAATCGATTGCATTGCATTGTTTACTCTAATTCTGGGTGTCTACTAGGGTCCTGGCATCTCTTTATCTTCCTTTACATCCATTACAGATTTTCATAAAGATCCGGTGTTTCTATGGCTTTTTATATTTTTTGCGGTAAAACACTAATCGACAAAGTCAGTAATAAGAGAATCATCAATGAATGTGGTGTAGAAGTGACACTAGGGTGGTTCTTATTTACACTTGGTGGATTTTTTTCTCGAATTTCTCTGCTCTCAACCCCCAGTTTTTTTCGAATGCCAAAAAAAAAATCTCCCAATTTGATGTGACCCGTACGATAGGAGCAACTACTGAAATCGATTGAAAATCGTTTACATGGTATTGTTGACTCTAATTCTGGGTATCAACTAGGGTCGTGGCATACTTCTTTATCTTCCTTTACATCCATTACAGATTTTCATGCAAGCTCTTGTGTTTTTATACTTTCTATGGCTTTTTATATTATTTGCGGTAAAACACTAATCGACAGAGTCAGTAATAAGAGAATCCTCAAAGAATGTGGTATAGAAGTTACACTGGGGTGGTTCTTATTTACACTTGGTGGATGTTTTTCTCGAATTTCTCTGCTCTCAACCCCCAGTTTTGTTAGAATGCTGAAAAAAAAATCTCCCAATTTGATGTGACCCGTACGATAGGAGCAACTACTGAAATCGATTAAAAATCGATTGCATTGCATTGTTGGCTCTAATTCTGGGTGTCTACTAGGGTCCTGGCATCTCTTTATCATCCTTTACATCCATTATACAGTTTTTCATGCAAGCTCTCGTGTTTCTATGGCTTTTTATATTTTTGGGGGTAAAACACTAATCGACAAAGTCAGTAATAAGAGAATCCTCAAAGAATGTGGTGCAGAAGTGACATTAGGGTGGTTCTTATTTACACTTGGTGGATTTTTTTCTCGAATTTCTCTGCTCTCAATCCCCGGTTTTGTTCGAAAGCCAAAAAAACAATCTCAAAATTTGAGCAAAATCGGTTAATATTTAGGAGTGGCGCAAAGACCATGAAGTTTCCCATTGATTTAACATGGAAAAAGTCAGTTTTTTGTAAATCTAATATTTAAACGCGATAATATGTTACAAATAATTCTGTGTTTCAGCATATTGTTCAGAATTCATTAGAAAATAAGAATCAATCATAAATTTTGAGGTTGAATATTTTTAAGCCACTCTTATGGGTCCCCAAAGAAAACCCCATAAGTGACAAATTTGAATTTTACGTAATATTGCGGTTTATTGACGCTTTGTCAAAGTTTTAAAACAATAAATAATCATTAATCGGTAATTTTAGAATACTCAGTCATTTTTGAACTAATATTTAATTGTTTGAACAATTTTTTTATTTTTTTATTTAAGAGTGTTCCTAAAAAGCAAAGTAAAACATAAAAATATTTCAATCTTTCTAAAAATAGCAAAAATAAAATATGTAAACCAAAAAATGGTGTAAACAATTTACATTTGTTAAAAAATCTATGAGTATTCATAAGAAACAAATTAGTACTCGAAAATATTAAAATTTGTCGAAAATTTAGTGAGATAAAATATTTTTCCTGCTTTTTTTTTAGGTAAAATATATACTTGAACAAATACTTATTATTTAAATAATTGTAAAATTATTTAAACAAACTATTTTATTGTTATCATTGATTAAATAACTCATAAAGTCTAGAAAATACAAATTGAAATTGTTTAAACAAGAGAATATTAGTTATCAAATGACTGGGTATTCTTAAATTACCGATTAATGATTATTTATATAAATAATAAAGTTAATAATTAATTCAAATATAACAAACATAATTTATACTATTATTATTTTTTATATCAATAATATAAGTTAGTTAATAGTTAAACTTTCAACTGAGAGGATTAATTTTCTATAAAAAAGTAAGATTTTTAACAAAATAAGCAAATTTTCAACCAGGTAGTTGAGGTTATAACTAATGAAGATAAATTTTCAACCAAAAGTGGAATTGTTGAATTATCATTCAAAAATTAATTTAAAAGAAAGAACAAATTTTCTACAGAACAGACGAATTGTCTACAAAACGATTGAATTCTCAAGAATAAACTTAATTTTCAATCAAACCGTTGAATTTTCAACCAAATAGTTGAATTTTAATTTTAAAAAATTAATTTTGACCCACGAAACTTGAAAAGATAAATTTTGAAACTGGAATATAATAGTTGATATGTCAACTAAAAAAGATTAGAATTTTTAAATCCTCAACTGAAACAGATTAATTTTTAACCAAACAATTGCATTTCTAACTAAAAAAATTGTTTTTCAACCGAATATTTCAATTTTGAACTAAAAAAGATAAACTTTTCACCAAAACTGGAATAGTTAAATTTTCTGTTAATAAATAATAATATTTAGCCAACAAAAAAACAACTATCAACAAAATAGTTGAAATTTAAACCAAAGAAGTGAATTTTTTACTAAAATTATGAATCTTCAACAAAACAAATAAATTTTTGACAAAGTAGTTCAACTTACGAACAAGTAGTTCAGCTTACTACCATATTGTGGAATTTTTGAGATAAAAATAAGAATTAAAAAAAAAAAAAAAATAATGTCAACCCGAAAATGCGAATTTAAAAAAAAAAAGATTAATGTCCAACCAGACGATTGCAGTTTTAACCAAAAAATATAAAATTATGATGAAAGATTCCTAGGTTTGAGACGAATCGATTGACCTATAATATTAATACATCTAATTGAAGAGTAAGGAAGTTAGTCATTTATAATATTTTAAAAGTGTTTTTTTTTTATGGTAATACCTTTTTTCACATAATTCAAAGTTGATGCAACAACACAGAAGATTCCTCGAGTCGAGACGAATCGACTGACCTATAATATCAATGAATTGATTGACCTAATTTATGTGTGACCTAATATTTTATTTTAAAATATTTTCACTAATTATTTAAAATATTTAAAAAAAATCATGAATGCATCTATGCGTCTATGAGGAAGCAAATATATTTGCTAATGAATCATAATCAGGAAGCAACATGCTCATCAAATGAGCACCATAAAATTATAAATAAAAGCAAATTGGAAATACCCGGGATGGAATTCACAGCTAGTTCAATTTATACTTAAAAAATTGTTTTCATTTCCCTGAATGGTATAAATTAAACTTCAATTCTAAATCAGAAAGGATTGCAGTGCGTTGAGACGGGAAACGTGATTATCGTGAAAGGAATTTCACGCTTCATTTTATTACAATGACACTTATTCCTTATTAGCTTAGGTATATATAATCCATTAAATTTTTTTTGCAATTGCTGAGTTTCTGTTTATATAATGTGACAATTATACAGTAATTAATTTTTAATTTAGTGAGATTAAAATCTTGCAAAAGACATCGTCATCTTGCATGAATCTGCGTTATACACTTTCGGTTGAAAATAAACGCTAATATAGTCTCTCAGCTCTTCAAATATTTTTTTTTCTTCATTATTTTCGATTTTTCAAGAGAAAATTGACCACCATAATATATGAATTTATGGTTATCGAGCACCATAGTATAATGAAGGTTTTTATGTATCCTAAAATTGGATAAACACTGCTCTACTGGAGAAAACCTTACGTAAGTGACATTGTCGTTTATGTTGACTTTCCAATTTGCCAGGTATGAGAAAATACGGTAATAGCAAAGTCAATTACGTAAGGTTCATAAAAAACTATGTGAATTTGCTTCTTCTCATCTTAAACAATAAAAATTTTATAAAACAGCTTTAGATTAAAATTTAAAAATTAGAAATTTATTTGTTTCAACCAAATAAGATTACTTTCCTACCAAGAAAGATGAATTTTTAAGAAAATACCTAAATCTTAAACAAGATAATTAAATTCTCAACAATTAATTGAATTTTCAACCAAATCGACGAATTTTCAAACAAAAGAGGTTAAAAAAACAAAAACAGATGTATTTTCCACTAAATAATTGAATTTTTTAGAAAACAGTTGAATTTTTAACAAAAAAGATAGTTGACCTAAAGTCAAAATTTGAAACCAAAAGGATTAAATTTCAACCAAAAACACATTTGAATTTTTCAAACAAAAAAATTAATATCTAACCAAACTGTCGCATTTTTAACCAAATATGTAGTTGAAATTTGAAACAAAATGGACGATTTTTCAACAAATAGGTTAATCTTTTAAACAAATAGTCGATTTTTCAGCCAAATTTTACAGAATTTTTATAAAAGAAATTAAATATTAATCAAAAAAAGTTGCATTTTCAATCAAACAGTTTAATTTTCAAGGCGAGAAGATAAATTTTTTAGACGATAGTTGAGTTTTTAACGCCAAAGTTTAAATTTACAACAACAAAATAAATTCTCAATGCCGGGCATAATAATAAGTGTGAACACCACTTTCTAAACATACTCGTTATTTTTATTGTTTTTATTTATTATAAAAATGTATTTAAAAATTTGCAGATAGCATTCAGAAAATACCATTATTTTCCGATATTATATTATAATTTTTTTAAACAAACGAATATTGTTTCAATGATTAGTAGTAGGTTAAAAAATCTTGGAATTAGAAGAAAGTAATGGAACTTATTAAAAAAATAACAAAAAAATGTTTTATCCAGCTTTTTTCTGTCAAAAGTTTCATTTGAGTAATTAGAAATTGTTTAGACTTCAGACAATAAATAATTAACTAAAATGAAAAACTTCACTCTTCACATTCATAAATTAGGTTAAGGCATTCAGAAAATATTAATTATTCCCGATATTATAAGATAATAAATTGTTTAAACAAAATATTGCTTAAACAATTAGAAGTAACGTTGAAAAAGTAAGATTTAGGCTAAAATTTTTATCTTGTTGAAGAATGAGCAAGAAAGTACGATTTTCTATATTTTTCTATTAAAAAGTTGGATTTAAACAAAACTAAATTGTTTAAACAATGAACGAAACAATTTAGATAACAATATACACTCTCCAAGTTCATTAGATAGGCATAGGTGTTCATAAAATAACCTTAATTCGGGATATCCTATGGAAATAAAATTGTTGAAGTGAATTCAAAAAATTTTACTAATAACAATTTAACAATATGTGACTAAGATTATTTATGGAATTATTAGTGGATTAAATATTAGATATTATTACTTTTCTACCATGAAAGATGCTTTTTGTCTATGAAAAAAAAATTATATATTAATTATTTTTTTATATATCGTAAAAATATTTTTTGATGAATTGTCTATCAAGAAAATTAATGTTATACAAAAAAGACGAATTTTCAACAAAATACATCAATTCAAAAACAAATCTCCAGATACGTCAAAAATATTGGCATCCGTGAAAATATTAAAATTATGAAGGAGTTTTTTTTCAAACATAAACTAGAGTAGCTCTTTTTTCAAATTATTCTCAAACCTCCCGACGATTTTGCGTAAACATATGTGTCAAGTTTATTTATCACTTCAATGATAAATAATTGTGCTTGCGCTCCATTGAAATGACTAATACCCATGACAAATATTTATTCACAAAACTCGGTTATTTATCATTAAAATGATAAGTTACCATGACTTATGTTTACGAAAAAATTGCTTCTCAGAATTGCTTAATATAATTTTATGACATCAATATTTCCGAGAATATTCTAGAAACTTAGCACGGACACGAACCACTCGAGCTGTGAAATGGTCTCGATGTCGGTAACATGTCGGTAATAGGAATCTTGCGTAAGAAACCACCTTACACTTGAACTTGGAATTTAGAATGCAGCTGTATGTTTAGGGACCGTTCTTTTATTACGCATGTACGTAATTTTTGCAAATTCGCAAAAACTTTCTGCTGAAGACTATCTTTTTAGTTATAAATTTTATTATTTGGTTGAAAATTTAACAATTTTCTTTAAAAAACTTCATTTTTTTGAAAATTCAACTGTTTTGTTAAAAATTTGTTTTTTTGCGTTAAAAGTTTAATTCTTTTCGTGTAATATTAACCTTTTGTTAACAATTCATATTTTGTTGCTGATAAGTCAATTGAAATTTTTTTTGGATGAAAAATCAAGTCTTTTTTTGAAAATTTGTCTTTTTGATTTAAAAATTCGACTAGTTAGCAGAAAATTAACTTATAGTTTACAATTCCCATTTTGGTGTTGGAAAGTGAACTATAATCTTCTTTGAATGAAAATTTAACTATTTTTTTGAAGTTTTTTTTCTAATTGATCTCTTTTAAAAGAAACATTTCATTTTTCTTGGATGAAAATGCAACTTTTTGGTTTAAAATTCAACAGTTTTGTTGAAAAGTCATACTTTTTGGTTGAAAATTCTGCTGTTTTGTTGAAAATTTAACTATTTCGTAGAAAATGTACTTTTTGGTTAAAATTCATATTTTGGTGTTAAAAAATGAACTAAAAGCTTTTCTGGATGAAAGTTCAACTTTTAAAAAAATTCGTTCTTTTTTTATTAAAAATTCATCTGTTTTAGTACAAATTTCATCTTTCTTGGATAAAAATTCAACTATTTTGTAGAGAATTCAACTATTTCGTTAAAAATTCATTCCTTTTTGGTTGAAAAAATTCGTCTTTTTGGATGAAAAATTCAATTTTGTTCGTAGAAAGTTATTTTTTGTTAAAAAAATTCATATTTTGATTTTGAGGAGTCAACTGGAATCTTTTCTCGATGAAAATTCAACTATTTAAAAAAAATTTGTTTTCTTTTTAAATAAAAATTCATCTGTTTTAAGAGAAATTTAATCTTTTTTGGGTAAAAATTCGTCTTTTCGGATTGAAAATTCAATTTTTTTCGCAGAAACTTATTTCTTGGTTGAAAATTCATATTTTGATTTATCTTTGATTTGATTTATCTTATATGATTTAAGAAATAATTTTTTTAAGAGTTAGATTTTTAGTAGAAAATTCACTTCTTTGGTTGAAAGTTTAACTATTTTGTTAAAAATTAATCTTTTCAAATTGAAAATTCAAATACTTGTGTAAAAGTTGAACTACATTGTTAAAAATTTATTGTTTTGATTGAAGGCTTATGTCTTTAGTTGAAAATTTAACTGTTCCGTGGAAAAGTCTTTTTTTTTGTTTAAAATTAATTTTTTAACTGAAAATGGAACTTTTCTTTTTTTAAGATTGATATTTCTTAATTGAAAATTCTCCTTTTTTGGTGAAAAAATAATAATTTTCTTGATTTAAAATTCCATGTTTGTTGGGTAAAAATGCATCAGTTTCGTGGAGAAATAAATGTTTGCAGGAGTAAATTTGTTTCTAAATTCAATTTTTATAGCTAGACACTTTTTGTTGGGAATTTATATTTTTAGGTTGAAACTGCAACTATTATGTTACAAATTTAATAATTTTCTTGGAAATCCAAGTATTTCCTAGAAAATATACGTTTTGTTTAAAATTTGTATTTTTCTGTAGCAAATTGTATTGAAATCCATTTGGATGAAAATTCAAGTCTTTTTTTGAAAATTTGTCTTTTTGATTTAAAATTCAACTAGTTAACAAAAAAATAACTTATAGTTTACAATTCTTATTTTGGTGTTGGGAAGTGAACTGGAATCTTCTTTGGATGAAAATTTAACTATTTTTTTAAAGTTTTTTTTCTAATTCATCTGTTTTAAAAGAAATATTTCATCTTTCTGGAATAAAAAGTTTGGTTTAAAATTCAACAATTTTTGTTATTTAATTAATATATTTTATTTTATTTTAATTTTGTTGAAAAGTCATACTTTTTGGTTTGAAAATTCTGCTGTTTTGTTGAAAATTTAACTTTTTTGTAGAAAATGTACTTTTTGGTTCAATTTAAAATTTTTGTGTTAAAAAGAGAACTGAAATCTTTTCTGGGTGAAAATTAAACTATTTTTTTGAAAATGCAATGTTTTTTTTTTTAAATTAAAAATTCATCTGTTTTAAGATAAATTCCATCTTTCTTGGATAAAAATGCAACTGTTTGGTTTTAAATGAAACTAGTTTGTTAAAAAATCATACTTTTGGTTGAAAATTCTACTGGTTTGTTGAACATTTAACTATTTCGTAGAAAATTTACTTTTTGTTTAAAATTCGTATTTTGGTGTTAAAAAACGAACTAAAAGCCTTTCTGGATGAAAGTTCAACTTTAAAAAAAAAATTGTGCTTTTTTTTATTAAAAATTAATGTTTTTTAGTACAAATTTCATCTTTCTTGGATAAAAATTCAACTATTTTGTAGAGAATTCAACTATTTCGTTAAAAATTCATTCCTTTTTGGTTGACAAAATTCGTCTTTTTGGATGAAAAATTCAATTTTGTTCGTAGAAACTTCTTTTTTGTTAAAAAATTCACATTTTGATCTTGAAAGTCAACTGGAGAGGGCACTGGAAGGAATAGTTGATCATTTTGGTATCTGAGTCTAGAAACTTTGAAGACTCGATCATAAACATTGTCGTGTTTCAACGAATAAATGTCAAGAGAAGATCGATTGTAGAATATAAACCGGGTGTTTTGCCTTTCACTGAGTAGTAGTGGGGATGGTCTTTAAACTCTTCTGACTCTTTATCACTCGGTCACAGCAGGAAGGCTCAGAGGAAGTGCTTAGGAGTGATCTGTCGCGAGTATCTCCCCCCCCCCCCCCCCATTCTCTACCTCTCTATCATCAACGTTGATTATTGTTCCAGATCGTCCAATTGGCCGTGGGCTTATTAAAAATCCACATACGTGCCTTGAATTCAAATTCAGTCTGGTCTAAGCGAGATTGAATCGAGACAACTTCTGTATCTCTAATCAACATTTTTAAAGAGGACTTCTCCAGAATATGTTAATGTTTTAATATTTCGTAGTGCCCTTTACAAGAATTCAGATATAAGAACAGATCCTAGGGGCCGTCCATAAAGTACGTGACCAATTTTTCACTATTTTAGGCCCCCCGCAGCTCACCTCGTTGACAACTGTAGTTTTTTTTAGTAATAATTTCGAACAATAGTGAAATTTGCAAGCAAAAATGAATTTTTTCGAAGACAGTGGAATTTTCAACAAAAAAATTGATAATTCCAAGAAGACGAATTTACAACGAAAAAACATTAATTTTTAATTAAAAAGTTTCGCTGACAACCAAATAGTGAAATTTTTAATGTAATGACGAATTTTTTTGAAAACAGTGTAATTTTCTACAACGAAGTTAATTTTCAACAAAAAAAAAGAAATTTTCCACTAGAAAAGATTTTTAAAAATTGTTCGAATTTTCAACAAGTAAAAAATAATTTTTAATGAAACAGTTTTATTAACAACCAAATAGTTGAACTTCTAAGCAAAATAAATTAATTTTTAACAAAATAGTTGAACTTTCAACAAAATAGTTGAACATTTAACCATATAGTGAAATTATCAACCAAAGACGAATTTTTTCGAAGTCAATATAATTTTCAACAAAAAAGTTAATGTTCAACCAAACAAGATTAATTATCTGACCAAAAAGAAGAAATTTTTTACCAAATAGTTAATTTCTCAACTTAGAAAGGATAAATTTCTAGGTAGGACAATTAATTAAAAAAAAAAAAAACGAGATTTCAACAAAAAAATTTAATTTCCAACCAAAGAAGTGAATCTTAAGAAAATGAATTTTAACACAGTAGTTTTACTTTCAAGTCCTTCAACTAACTAGTTGAAGTTTCAAACCAAAAAGATGAATTTTTAACCAAATAGTTAAATTTTCAAGCAAAATGATGAATTTTCTATCAAGAAAATTAATGTTCTACAAAAAAGACGAATTTTCAACAAAGTACACCAATTTAAAAACATCTAAAAAACAGTTGAGTTTCTAAACCGAAAATATGATTCTTTTACGAAAAAGCTATTTTTCTACCAAATGATTGAATTTTGAAAAAAATAGTGTAATTATCAACCAAATAGTATATAGTAGCATATAATAGCGTAGTAATTTCAAACAAACAAAAAACAATTGTTTTTACACAAAAAAATTGAACTTTCAACTTTAAAGTTATATTTTCAACCTAATAATTTAATTTTCTATCAAATTGTTAAATGTATAAGTCAAAAAGATGAATTTTCTATAAAACCGTTAAATTTTTAACAAAAAATATGAGTTATTAACAAAAATGCCAATTTTATACAAAACAGTTGAATTTTCTACCGAAATGTTAAATTCTTAATCCAAAGACAAGTTTTTTAAAAAAGAAATAAATTGTCGACCCAAAAACATGAATTTTTAACGAAAAACATAATACTATCGAACAAATATTTGAATTTTCAACCAAAATTTGAAGAAAAAAACTATTTTTCTGCAAAAAAATGAATTTTCAATCCGAAAATGTACATTTTCAACCAAAAAGTTCACTTTTAACCAATCAGTTTAATTTATAACAAAATAGTTGAATATTCTGCCAGAAGAGTTTAATATATGGACATAAAAATCCATCAATTTAGTTGAAAATTCAACTAATTGGTAGAAAATTTATGTTTTTTGTTGAAAATTGGTCTATTTCGGAAAAAATTAATCTTTTTTTGTTGAAAATGTATCATTTTGATTAAGGATTCAGTAATTTTGTTAAAAATTCGTCTTATTAGTTGAATTGAACTGGTTGAGAATTCGTTTTCATTTTGTTGCAAATTAGTTTTTGAAACTCCGAAATTAACGATTACATTTTTGGTTGAAGATTTATCTTTTTTAGTTGAAAATTCATCTATCTTAATTGACAATGAACTTTCTTGGTGAAAATTCTTCTCAATAAATTTGAAATTTTTAAATTATAATCTGAAAATTTTTGTATTCCGTTTATAAAAGATTCTGTATTTAAAATTATACAAGATTGAAATGCTGGACTTTAAATATTAATGGTGAGGGAAAAATGAGAAATTGGTCAGAGAAAAATCAGGGAATTTTCCCAAGAATTTTCGAAAATGAAGTTTCACTTTCACCCTAAATATAAATGACCTGTTACCTTTGGGAGGGGGTTTCTATAGTGATTCATAGACAAAGGGTAAAAATTTGAAGAAAATTGAGAAAAGCCTTCATTACACAGTGAGGGGGAAATTGAGTTACGTAATTTATGATTATGGATGGCCCCTTAATTGATCCAGAAAAGCTGTCTTGATCATGCCGTTAAACGGAGGTACGCTGACGTTCTCCAATTACAGTGGCACTCTATAAATTGCGACAGGCGGATATTAACCCTTATGCTTCTATATACCTTAGCTCCTTCCTATAAACCTATGTCCTATCCTATACCACTGGCCCAATAGCAAACGGGTGAATGACGGGCATTCATTTCCTGCTTGGCAGTACCCAGATGCACCATACCAGTTGAAAACGAGAAACGCTTTTCACATGCCACACCCTCCTTTTCTCCGCATTACAGTATTTTCTCGAGCCAATGTTCACCACTTTGTGTTCATTTCAGTTTCATTTGAAAGTCAGTAATCTTGCATGCAGACCTCGGAACCACACCACTACACTGAGAAACCCTTGTTTGTATTTCTTGTTAAAAATCACACTAGATTTCACTATCTGAACTTTGCAATGAGAGGCAAAAAGCAAATTTTAATAATATTTACTAACCTCAATAGTAACTCGTAGCTACTTAAAGAATTATAAAATATATTGGAATAAAAGTTAAAACAATTGCATTTATTGTAAAAGACATTTGAAGTATTTATTAACCTCTGTAGTAAAACTGCAAGTCTGCACTATTTACTAATTTTGGTAGGAGAAAATAGTAAATTTGTTGGATTAATATCTGTAGAAGATAACAGTATTTACAAAGTGCTGTAGTAAAATGATGCGCAGGGACCGTGCGCACCGAATTACTAACTGGTTAGCAAAATCTGCTACAGTGGGAATAGTAAAAAAAATAAATACGTGTTGCTAACTTTAACACAAGCCTACCTACACACATGTTCTACATTTAACGCATAATTCACATTTATTTAAATTAAGAATTGACAACATTAGAAATTACATATATGTATATATTCTTAAAAGATAGTATTTTATATTATAAAGCTGAAACAGAAAAATCGGGTTAGAAGAAAACGAAGGCTGGCGGGAATCGAACACGCGTATCCGGGACAGCAGTCGGGCGATGATCCATCTACCTATAAGACATTGTGGGACTCAGAATGAAAACTTCCATATGACCTAAATGATAGAAAGTTTATTGGTTCTAATACATTTAATCCTTAATTGATTAATATTCATGATATTTTTATAATTTTAAACAACAAAATTTTTAATGTAATTAAAATTAGTAAATATTTTTTTTTAATTATGTTTTTTTGCGGATTTTGCATTGAAACATAAATTAGATGTCATTTTCGCAACCTAAAAATATTATCGGCGATCGACAAACGTCAGATGCACTCGGCCGCGCTCGGTCCAAGGCTCGATACTTTCTGCTAAATCAGTTAGTAATATTTAGGACCAAATTTAATAATTGGTATTAACCTTTGTTACAAAAAGTAGGAAATGTCCATAATTCACATCGTGTTCCTACAGACAATAGTAATTTCTTCTACATATTTAGTATATTATGTTATTTAAAATACTTATTACTTTTATTTTTTTTTGTACAATTTATTAATTTCTCTACTAATTTTTCCTACATCGGATTTTACTACAGAGAATAGTAAGGATTGCTATTACCAAATAGGAAATCTTCTTATAAAAATAGTATAACTTATTATTTATGTATCAAAATGTCAAAATTTAAGCATTTTGCCCCCATTTGCTATCCGTTTTAGTAATTTTTCTAACTTAAAGTTTCTCAGTGTACTAACAGTACTGGCACTATTGCCACTTTTACAACTATTGTATTATACTTTAATTTTTAAGCCACAAAGACGACTTTTTTTAGAAGCCAGTCACAGAAAAAACTAAGAATATAATTTGTTGAATATATGGGTAATTGTCAAATTGTAGGCAAATTTTAGTACCTACAGTAGCAATCATATTATTATTAGGGATTAAATATTTCATAACGGAAATTGATCTTATCACATGTAAAAATTTTAAATCCAAAAGTAGTTATATGAAAATAAGAAATAATAATGAATCCATGCGCACGCGCATATAATCAGTCGTACGCTGTTCTTTTGTACCGCACGGTAATGATGCGTGAAAAATGTTAAAGTCTAACCATTTTTAATGTTCATAAAAATATAACAGATTTTAATTATAAAAAGTCACCTACTTATGAAAGAAAACACTGCCAAGCAAGTAACGGAATGGTTTTTATAATTTTTTTTCACCACGAAAATGGTTTTTAACGCACGTACGGGAATGACGTTTTTGTTGAAAAGATGACATTTTCAGTTTTAATATCGGATTCATAAAAAAAAGAGAGTTAATATTTTAAGCTCAATTTTATAAAATCTTTTATTAAGCGATACGCCTAATATGTTTGTATTTATTACTCAACTGTAACTACTATATTTTACTAGAAAAAAGACGTACATTAAATTTATGTCCATGTGAAGTTGACAAACTTGATACGTTAAGCGTTTTTCACGTTACTATCTAAAAAAAAGAAGAAAATCAGTTTATCCTTGTGCAAAGTGAGGTTGGGACGCCGTACGGTAATGACGTTTCGGGTGTTCTTATATTAAATTAAAGTAAATAGGAACAGAAATGAAAAAAAAAGAACTGACCATTTTGTAGAGGATGATAATAAGTGTTTATTAAATTTTAAAAAATCAGCACGAGTTTCTAAGTTAATGTTATATTACTGGGACTTCAAATTTGCCTTCAATTTGACAATTACCCATACACACATTTGGTTCAAAATTTCTCTTCTCAAGTTGAAAATTCAAATATTTTGTTTAAAGTTCCTATATTTGGTGATTTATTTATTTTTCTTCTGAAATTCCTGAAAAAAGTCAAATATTTGGTTGAAAATTCATGTAATTTGTTAAAAATTCATATATTGTGCTTAAAAATTTAATTAAGCGCGGTTTTTTCGGTACGAATAAAGGGAGCTGAAAAGGGGCTAGTTGTACTAAAGTTTCGATACGTATAGCTGGATTTTTTCGGTCCGTGTAGACACTTCCTTAATTTTATTGAAAATTAACTTTTTTCCTGAAAATTTAACTATTTTATTTTTAGTTGAAAATGCATCTGTTTTAGGTGAAAGTTCAACTCATTTTTGAATATCCGTCTTTTTTTGATAAAAGAGTACTCTCATTTGTTGGAAACTTTGATCTTTTTGGTTGAAAATTCATTTCTTTGGTTGAAAATTTAACTATTTCGTTGAAATTTCGTTTCTTTCATGGTTGAAAAATGTATTTTACTAACTGAAAATGTAACTATTATATTTTTTGTTAAAAATTCATTTCTTTGGTTGAAAAATAAATTATTGAAAATTCCACTTTTTGGTCAAAAATTCATATTTATGGTTGAAAGGTGATCATTGTGATTAAAAATTAATTTAAATTCGTTTTTTTTTGTTGGTTGAAAATTTCTTTTTCTGACATTTTAAATATTCTAATTTTCGTTGAAAATTTATCTTTTTTAGTAGACAAATAATCTTTTGGGTTGAAAATTCAGCTGACTATTTGGTTAATAATTCATGTTTTTGGTCGGAAGATTCATCATTTTAGTTAAAAATTCATTTCTTCGGTTGATTGTTTATCTTTTTGACAGGAAAACACAACTAAAAAGTATTTCAAATATATTTACAAACAACATTTATTTTGCAGAACAATATTATTCTTCTAGGCGTATGGTCGAGCATATTCTCATGCTCTTGAGAATTTCTCTGAGCACTTAGACTATTTAGAAAACTAAATGTTCAATAAAACAGCTGCATTTTCGACCAAAAAAATATAACTTTTCCACAAAATACTTGAATTTTCAACAAGAAAAAATTTAATTTTCCACAAAACAGTTGCATTTTTAACCAAATACTTGAATTGTCAACCAAACAGTCGAATTTTCAAACAAGACAGGTTAAACTTCAACCAAAAACTTTTAAACCCAAAAATGTGGATTTTCAACAAAAAAGTTAATTTTCAAGCAAAAAAAAATCAATTTTCAACGAGCAAAAATTAATTTGTAACCAAACAGTTGCATTTGCAAATAGTGGTACTTCTAAAGCAAGAGCTAAATTTAAAAAAATGAACGTTCAACAAATAGTTGATTTTTCAACATACAAAGATGAATTTTCAACTAAATGGATGAATTATTTATTAGAAAGATACGTTTTTAAACAATATGTTTAATTTGCCACAAAAAGATACATTTTTAACAAAAGACATAAAATTTAAACTAAAAAAAAAATGTCAACCAAAAGATGAATAGGAAACTTTCATTAATGG
>CAKNXH010085342.1:11901-23215 GCA_932178445.1 Andricus quercusramuli | reverse complement strand
ATTTGGTTGAAAAATTATGTAATTTTTGAAAGTTCGTATTTTGTGGTAGAAAATAATTCTTCTTGGATAAAAATTCATCTTTTTGATTGAAAATTCATTTATTTGGTTGAAAACTAACTTTTTCCCTGACAATTTATATTTTCGGGTTGAAAATTCAACTGTTTTGAGGATATCAGTCTTTTTAGTATGAAAATTAATAATTTGTTTTGGTTAACAATTGAACTTTTTTCCCGTATTTTTTGGCTGATTGCAACTGTGTTTTTTATTGAAAATTCAACTACTGCTTTAAAGTTGAAATATGTACTTTTTAAATTCTTTTTTAAAAAGATTCATCATTTTAATTTGAAAAATTATATTTTTTTAGTTGAATGTCTGAATATTTGGTTGAAAATGTGTGTATTTTGTTGAAAGTTTCAATATTGTGGTAGAAAATAATTCTTCTTGGATAAAAATTCATCTTTTTCATTGAAAATTCATTTCCTTGGTTGAAAATTGAACTATTTGGTTAAAAACTATCTTTTTTGTTGGCAAGTTATATTTTCGGATTGAAAATTAAACTGATTTGAGTATATTCGTCGTTTTGGTTTGAAAATTATTAATTTATTTTGGTCGAGGATTCAACTATTTTCTTGAAAATTCGTGTTTTTTATTAAATTTAACTGTTTATGATTGAAAATTCAACTGTTCTGAGGAAATTCGTCTTTTTAGTTCGAAAATTTATTTGCTAGGTTGAAAATTTAACTACTTGGTAGAAAACTAACTTTTTTGTTGACAATTTATATTTTTGGATTGAGAATTCAACTGTTTTGAGGATATTCAGCTTTTTAGTTTGGAAATTAATAATTTGTTTTGGTTGACGATTCAACTTTTTTTTTTTAATTCGTCTTTTCAGTTGAAGATTCATAATTTTAGTTGGAAATTCATTTTTTTTTTTGAAAATTTAATTATTTTGTTAGAATTTTTGTTTATTAATTTTTTCAAACCAAAATTTAACTATACTTTGCTTTAATTTTTATAGCTGAATATGGAATAATTATTTTAATAAGAAATTTTTTTTTTTGGGAATTTTTCATTAAAATTTTTATTTTTTATACAAATTTTAATATTAAATGAATATTCAACTATTTTGATGAAAATGTATAATTAGACTGCTTTGAGGATATCAGTCTTTTTAGTTTGAAAATTAATAATTTGTTTTGGTTGACCATTCAACATTTTTTTTCGTCTTTTTTGGCCGATTTTGACTGTGTTTTATTGAAAATTCAACTACTGTTTCAAAGATGAAATATGTACTTTGTTAGCTTTTTTTTCAAAAAAAAAGATTTATCAATTTAATTGGGAAAATTCTTTTTTTTTAGTTGAATATTTAAATGTTTGGTTGAAAATTTATGTATTTTGTTGAAAGATCGTATTTTGTGGTAGAAAATAATTCTTCTTGGAAAAAATGCATCTTTTTGAATGAAAATTCATTTCTTCGGTTGAAAATTTAGCTATTTGGTTGAAAACTAACTTTTTTGTTGATAATTTGTATTTTTGGATTGGAAATTCAACTGACTTGAGTCAGTATATTCGTCTTCTTCATTTGAAAATTAATAATTTTTTTTTTGGTCGAGGATTCAACTATTATCTTTAAAATTCCTCTTTTTTGTTGTTTTTAATCAGTTTTATTAAAAATTCAACTACTTGATTTAATGATGAAATAATTTGTTAATTTTTTTATAGACTTATCAGTTTAATAGGAAAAATTCAATTTTTCTAGTTGAATATTCATCTTCTTTAGTTGAATATTTAGAAATTTGCTTTAAAACTGATGTATTTTGGTCAAAATTCGACCTCTGTGGTAGAATATTAACAATCTTGGCTAAAAAATCATCTTTTTCGTTTTTTGTTGAAAAATGAAAATATTTTATTTTTTTAGTTGAATATTTAAATATTTTGTTGAAAGTTTGTATTTTCTGATAGAAAATAATTCTTCTTGGATAAAAATTCAGCTTTTTGATTGAAAATTCATTTCTTCGGTTAAAAATTTAACTATTTGGTTGAAAACTAACTTTGTTTTTGAGAAGTTATATTTTTGGATTGAGAATTCGAATGTTTTGAGGATATTCGGCTTTTTAATTTGAAAATTAATAATTTGTTTTGGTTGACGATTCAACTATTTCTATAAAACTCCGTCTTTTTTTTTATTAAATTTAACTATTTTTGATTGAAAATTTCAATACATAGTTGAAAGTTGCTATACTTTTTCAATTTTTTTTGAAGATTCATAATTTTATTTGAAAATCCGTCTTTTTCTTTGAAAATTGAATTATTTTATTAGAATTTTTTAAATTAAGTTTTTGAAACGAAAATTTAAGCATTCCATATTTTAGTTGAATATATTTACCTTATTTAGTTGAATATTTAAGCATTTGGTTAGAACTTTATGTATTTTATAAAAAAATTCGTCTTTTGTCGTAGAAAATTAAGACTCTTGGTTAAAAATCCATCTTTTTAGTTAAAAATTCATTTCTTTGGTTGAAAATTTAAATATTTGTTTGGAAACTAATTTTATTTGTAGACAATTTATATTTTCGGATTGAAAATTCATCTGTTTTGAGGATATTAGTCTTTCTAGTTTGAAAATTCAAAATTTGTATTGGTTGGCAATTCATCATTTTTATATCGTCTTTTTGGCTGATATTAACTTTGTTTTATCAAAAATTCAACTACTGCTTTACAGTTGAAATATGTGTATTGTTAATTTTTGTTTGAAAAGATTCACCATTTTAGTTGGAAAAATTATATTTTTTTAGTGGAATATTTAAATATTTGGTTGAAAATTAATTTATTTTGTTGAAAGTTCGTATTTTGTGGTAGAAAATAATACTTCTTGGATAAAATTTCATCCTTTTGTTTGAAAATTCATTTCTTTGGTTAAAAATTTAACTATTTGGTGGAAAACTCACTGAAGTTTAAATTAACAAAAGCTGAAAATTTATCTTTTTCGTTTTTTGTTGAAAATTTACATTTTCGGATTGAAAATTCAACTGTTTTGAGAATAATCGTTTTTTGTTGTTCAAACTAATAGTTTTCGATTGAAAATTAAAATCTTTTTTGGTTGAAATATCCACTATTACATTTTTCGTTGAGAATTCGTATTTTTTGTTTGAAAATTCATCTTTTTCTTTGAAAATTGAATTATTTTGTTAGAATTCTTTTTTATTAAGTTTTTAAAATAAAAATTTAACTATTCCACTTTTAGTTAAATATATATCTATCTTCTTTAGTAGAATATTTAACTATTTTGTTGAAAATATATGTATGTTTGTTGAAAATTCGTCCTTTGTCGTAGAAAATTAACATTCTTGGTTGAAAATCCATCTTTTTAGTTACAAATTTATTTTCAGATTGAAATTTTAACTATTTGGTTGGAAAATAACTTTTTTGTTGACAAGTTATATTTTCGGGTTTAAAATTCAACTGTTTTGAGAATATTCGGCTCTTTAGTTTGAAAATTAATAATTTGTTTTTGTTGTCGATTCAACTATTTTTTTCATATTCGTCTTTTTTGTTGTTTTTAATGTGTTTTACTGAAAATTCAACTACGTGATTTATTGTTGAAATATTTTGTTCAGTTTTTTAAAAAGATTGATCATTTTAATTGAAAATTCGTCATTTTAATTGGAAAATCTCCATTTTTTTAGATGAACATTTAAACATTTGTTTGAAAATGTATGTATTTTTTTAAAAATTCGTCCTTTGTGGCAGAATATTAAAATTCTTCGCTAAAAATTCATCTTTTTCGTTTTTTGTTGAAAATTTATATTTTCGGATTGAAAATTCAACTCTTTTAAGAATAATATTTTTGTGCGTGTTTAATTTAATTGTTTTTCATTGAAAATTAATACCCTTTTTGGTTAAAATATTAACTATTACATTTTTCGTTGATAATTAGTATTTTTTGTTTGAAAATTCATTGAAGGATTTTATTTAAAAATTTGTCTCTTGTGGTAGAAAAAAAATATTTTCTGTGCTAAAAATTCATTTTTTTTGTTTTTTTTTGTTGAAAATTGGAAAAATTGAATATTTTCTTAGTTGAATATTTAAATATTTGGTTGAAAATGCATGTATTTTATTGAGAGTTCGTATTTTCTCGTAGAAAATAATACTTCAAAATTCAACTTTTTTATAGAAAAATCGTCTTTTAGGCTTGAAAATTCAACACTTTGGTAGAAAATTAAATTGTTAGGTAAGAAATTAAATTTGTTGTTTAAAATTCATCTTTTAGGTTGAAAATTCAACTGTTTTATAGAGAATTCGTCTTTTGAGCTTGGAAATTTAACAATTCGGTAGAAAATTTAACTATTTGCTTAAAAATAAAACTATTAAAAAAAATGTAACTGGTAGAAAATGAACTTTTTTGTTGAAAAATGATATTATTATTTAAAAATTCAACAATTTTGTTGAAAATTTAACTATTTGGTAGAAAACTAACTTTTTTGTTCAAAAAAGTTATATTTTTGGGTAGAAAATTCAACTGCTTTATAGAAAAATCGTCTTTTAAGCTTGAAAATTCAACTATTTGATTAAAAATTAAACTATTTTTATGAAAATGTAACTATTTGGTAGAAAATAATCTTTTTTGTTCAAAAATTATATTTTTGGGTTGGAAATTCAACTGTTTTATAGAAAATTCGTTTTTTAGGCTTAAAAATTCAACTATTTGTTTAAACAGTAAACTATTTTTTATAGAAATGTAGTTATTTGGTAGATAATGAACTTTTTTGTAAAAAATTATATTTTTGGGTTGAAAATTCGTCTTTTAGGGTGGAAAATTCAACAATTTGGTAGAAAATTAAATTATTAGGTAAGAAATTATAGTTTTTGTTTAAAATTTAACTATTCGATTAAATATTTGTTATAAAAATTTAACTATTTGGTAAAAAATGAACTTTTTTGTTCCAAAATCAAATTTTTTGGTAGAAAATTCAACTGTTTTATAGAAAAATCGTCTTTTAGGCTTGAAAATTCAACTATTTGTTCAAAAGTTAAACCATCTTTATGAAAATGTAACTATTTGGTAGAAAATAAACTTTTTTGTTCAAAAATTATATTTTTGGGTTGAAAATTCAACTTTTTTATAAAAAATTCGTCTTTTAGGATTGAAAATTCAATACTTTGGTGGAAAATTAAATTATTAGGTAAGAAATTAAATTTCTTGTTTAAAATTCATCTTTAGGTTGAAAATTCAACTTTTTTGAGGAAATTAGTCTTTTTAGTTTGAAAATTAATAATTTGTTTTGGTTAACAATTCAACTATTTTTTTCGTATTTTTTGGCTGATTTCAACTGTATTTTATTGAAAATTCAACTACTGCTTTAAACTTGAAATATGTACTTTTTAAAGTTTTTTAAAGTGACTCATCATTTTAATTGAAAGAATTATATTTTTTTTAGTTGAATATTTAAATATTGGATAACAATTCAGCGTTTTGATAGAAAATTCATTTTTTTGGTTGAAAATGTAACTTGAACATTTTGAAACAAAAAAACCATTGCATTTTTTAGTTAAATATATTTATTTTCTTTAGTTAAATATTTAAACATTTGGTTGAAACTTTATGTATTTTATAAAAAAATCGTGTTTTGTGTGATAGAATATTAATATTCTTTGCTAAAAATTATTCTTTTTCCTTGAAAATTAAGTCTTTTGTTGAAAATTTAGATGCCAAGAAATGGAAAATTAAATAATGAAAAATTCAACTTTAAATGGTGTAAATTCAACAATTTGAAACTTTTTTCAAAAAATAACTCCAAAAAGATCAATCAAAATTCTCGAAATCTCGGAAAAGTCCAAGTGAGCATTTTTCTAATGCCAGCCTTTCTCGCCCAATTTTTTTTCCTGAGAAAGTGTTTCTATTGTTTCAAGCGGAATTACCAACAAATAAAAGCACACCTGTCAAAATGACAGGTATCAGCTGATGTCAAAAATTCGGCACGAGTCAATCTAGATTTTAATCATTTCTAATCAAATTAGCGATAAAGTTGAGAGAAAATTCAACTCTCTTGTAGAAAATTCGGCTTTCTGGTTTGAAAATTCAACAAATTGGTTAAATTTAGTTTTTCTTGGCTGAAAAATCTTTCTTGGTTAAAAATACAACTCTATTGTTCAAAATTTATCTTTTTCTTTGAAAACTGAATTATTTTGTTGGATTTTTTTTTCTATTTAGTTTTTTGAACGAGAATTTAACTATTCCATTTTTGAGTTACATATATTTAACTTCTTTAGATGAATATTTAACTATCTTGTTGAAAATGTATGTATTTTGTTAAAAAATCGTCTTTTGTCGTATAAAATTAACATTCTTGGTTAAAGATGCATCTTTTTAGTTAAAAATTGATTTTTTAGGTTGAGAATGTAACCATTTGGTTGAAAACTAACTTTTTTGTTGACAATTTATATTTTTGAATTGAATATTCAACTGCTTTGAGGATATTGATATTTTTAGTTTGAAAATTAATAGCTTGTTTTGGTTGACAATTCAACTTTTTTTAGTCTTTTTTGGCTGATTTTAACTGTGTTTTATTGAAAATTCAACTACTGCTTTAAAGTTGCAATATGTACCTTGTTAATTTTGTTAAAAAAGATTCATGTTTTTAGTTGAAAAAATTAGATTTTTTTTAGTTGAGTATTTAAAGATTTGGTTGAAAAATGTATTTTATTGAAAGTTCGTATTTTGTGGTAGAAAACAATTTTTCTTGAAAAAAATTCATCTTTTTTATTGAAAATTCATTTCTCTGGTTGAAAATTTAACTATTTGGTTGAAACTTGATGTATTTTGTACAAGAATCGTCTTTTGTAGTAGAATATTAACATTCTTAGCTAAAACTTCATCTTTTACGTTGAAAATTAAGTTTTTTGTTGAAAATTTATATTTTGGATTGGAAATTCAACTGCAGTTAAAAGAAAATCTTTAACAAATTATTCTAACATTCAATCAAGTAGTTTTGCAATTTGGTTAAAAATTTATGTATTTTGTTGAAAATTCGTCTTTTGTGGTGAACAATTAATTTTTTTTAATCTTCTTGGTTGAAAATTAATCTCTTTGCTTGAAAACGGTTTTTGATTGAAAATTTAACTGTTCTGAGGATATTTGTCTTTTTAGTTCAAAAATTAATCATTTGCTTTGGTTGATTATTCAACTTTTTTTTTAATTCGCCTTTTTAGTTCAAGATTCATAATTTTAGTTGAAAATTCATCTTTTTCTTTGAGAATTGAATTCTTTTGTTCGAATTTTTTCAATTAGGTTTTTTAAACGATAATTTAACTATTCCGTTTCTCAGTTAAATATATTCATCTTCTTTAGATGAATATTCAACTATTTTGTTCAAAATGTACGTTATTTGTTAAAAAATCGTATTTTCTTGTAGAAAATTAACATTCTTGGTTAAAAATCTATCTTTGTAGTTAAAAATTTATTTCTTAGGTTGAAAATTGAACTATTTGGTTGAAAACTAACTTTTTTTGTTCATAATTTATATTTTTTTATTAAAAATTCAACATTTTTGAGGATTTTCGTCTTTTTGGTTTGAAAATTAATAATTTTCTTTGGTTGACGATTCAAATTTATTTTTTCATCTTTTTTGACTGATTTTAACTGTGCTTTATTGAAAATTCAACTACTGTTTTAAAGTTGAAATATTCACTTTCTTAATTTTTTTTAAAGATTCATAATTTTAATTGGAAAAATTATTTTTTTTTTTAGTTAAATAATTAAATATTTGGTAGAAATTTATGCATTTTGTTGAATGTTCGTATTTTGTAGTAGTGGTTGAAAACTAACTTTTTTTGTTGATAATTTATATTTTTTTATTAAAAATTCAACTGTTTTGAGGACATTAGTCTTTTGTAGTTTGAAAATTAATCATTTGTTTTGGTTGGCCATTAAAATTTATTTTTTCGTCTGTTTTGGCTCATTTTAACTGTGTTTTATTAAAAATTCAACTACTTATATTTTTTTAGTTGAATATTTAAATATTTGATTGAAAATTTATTTTATATATATTTTTAAATAAATGAAATATTTCGTTGAAAGTTCGTACTTTGTGGTTGAAAATAATTCTTCTTGGATAAAAATTCATATTTTTTATTGGAAATTCATTTCTTTAGTTGAAAATTATCTATTCCATTTTTGAGTTACATATATTTAAATTCTTTAGATGAATATTTAACTATTTTGTTGAAAATGTATGTATTTTGTTAAAAAATCGTCTTTTGTCGTAGAAAATTAACATTTTTGGTTAAAGATCCATCTTTTTAGTTAAAAATTTATTTCTTAGGTTGAAAATTTAACTATTTGGTTGAAAACTAACTTTTTTGTTGATAATTTATATTTTTGGATTGAAAATTCAACTGTTCTGAGGATATTCGTCTTTTTTGTTTGAAAATTAATAGCTTGTTTTGGTTGACAATTCAACTTTTTTTAGTCTTTTTTGGCTGTTTTTAACCGTGTTTTATTGAAAATTCAACTACTGCTTCAAAGTTGAAATATGTACTTTGTCAATTAAAAAAAAAAATAATAATAATCTTTTTAGTTGGAAAATTTTATTTTTTTGGTTGAAGATTGAAATATTTTGTTGCAAATTTAATTATTTTGTTGAAAGTTCGTATTTTGTGGTAGAAAACCATTCTTCTTGAAAAAAATTCATCTTTTTCATCGAAAATCCATTTCTTTGGTTGAAAATTTAACTATTTGGTTGAAAAGTATGTATTTTGTAAAAAATTCGTCTTTTGCAGTAGAAAATTAATCTTCTGTGTTAAAAATTCATCTTTTTCGTTGAAAAGTAAGTTTTTGTTGAAAATTTTTATTTCGGATTGGAAATTCAACTGCAGTCCTTTATTTTTTGTGACTGCTCCAAAAAATGGAAAATTAACTAATGAAAAATTCAAAAAAAATAACTCCAAAAACATCAATCAAAATTCCCGAAATCTCGGAAAAGTCCAAGTGAGCAATTTTCTAATGCCAATCTTTCTCGCCCAATTTTTTTTCCAGAAAAAGTGTTTCTATTGTCTCAAGCGGAATTACCAACAAATAAAAACACACCTGTCAAAATGACAGGTATCAGCTGATGTCAAAAATTCGGCACGAGTCAATCCAGATTTTAATCATTCTAATCAAATTAGCGATGAACTTGACAGACCGTTCGATACGATAATTCGCGCAGATTGGATTATGGTAAAACCAAGAGAGAAAGTTAATCACTCGAAAATATGTCGAAGATCGTTAGCCTCTTGGAGGTATTAAAAAACGATAAAACGTGTCACATTACGTTTATGTCAAGGGCGGTGCGACTTTTTCCGTCCGGATAAAAAATATCCGGAAAAACGAAAATTATTATTGGAAAATGCAGGAAAAAGGAAAAACTCACCTCGAAAGATGTTTCAACAACTGATTTTTTATGATTGACACCATTTTCCCGATTGTTAATTACTTTTTATAACGAACACTGAATCTTTGCATGGTTAGATCCGAGACATAAATTCCTTCTACTGACAACATATAGCGAAAACCAGGACTACCAACATCAAAACATTTTTACAAAGTCAGTCTCGCCAACCTTGAAGTCAAAATGTTATAACAATTCGAGTTTTCCCTATCGGATTTCCTCATTTATGTCAGATTTTGATGAATATTAAATTCCAGCTAATTTTCTTTAAAGATTTCCAAATTTACATGCTTTTCTTATATAATATGTGTATTTATGAATAATCCAATATTCGAAATTTGAATATTCGCGCTGAAAGAGCGACATCTCGCCATGTTGTGTCCTAACCTAAAAAGCGGCGAGTCAAACGTCAAATTCAAAAAGAAAAGTAAAATAAAAAAATAAAGAGAAGAGTTTCTATAATTGTCTCTACTAAATACGTAAATACGTAAATTTTTGGATAATTGTCGATACAAGAGCGTCTTTACAAATTTCATTTCGCGGAGAAAAGTCAAAAAGCGGTACTTCCTAACCTCAAAATTTCCCTGTTTTTTTTCTCTTTTTATCTTATCGTAATTGAAGAGGAACGGAAGATGCAGCAAAAAGTGTCGTGTTGAGAAAATGAAGTGTATTTTGTGGTTGTGAATGTATAAAGAACCTTTGTGAGAGTGTCAAGTGATGGGTTTTGAGTTTCGAAAGGTGAGAACATTCTTGAAACAAACTCAGCAGATTCTTCGGTCGAACGTTCCCTGAATTATTCATAAAGGTGTGTAATATTCCACTAAATTTTGTATTTAGAATATTTTTTTTTTACTTTCGGTCCATCACTTTTTTGCTCCGGATCCACGGATTCGAAAGTAATCTTCTGAAACCTTCATAACGTGGCAGATTTCGAAAGCGAGAGGATGCTCCACGACATTCTCTCTCCTCCCAAAGAAAATTCTCAAGGTTTATGAGAATCTTCTTGAGATTTCAGGGGTTTTTGTCAAAAAAAATAATCTTTTTTCAATTTCCTATGAGCATTTTAGCAGACTATTGTTTTTGAAGATAAAAAAATGAAAAAACGAAGGGTAATCAAAATATTTTAGCTGTAAAATATTTTTGTTCTTTTTATTTATAAAAAATGTTTTGGGTTTCAGGGAAAATGTTCTTCTGTGGATTCAGCTGGTGATCAACAATTCAAACAAAGTGCAACTCAGAATTTTTTTAATATGACAAAACAGCAGAGTGAGTAAATTTTCAGTAAGATCACGTTTTTCCTTATCGGTTTGTGCAGTTTTCGCATAAGTTTTATAAACTGTAATTAAACAGGTGCATGAGGAAACTTTTTCTTGATCATTAATATTCAAATACCAGCATTTTAATCTTGAAATACTTCTGAAATAGAATTTTTTATAAACGGAATAAAACAGTATTTTGGGTAAAAATTTAAAATTTTCAAATTTATTAATTTATTTCAAACAATAATAAATCTTTTCTACTATAAAAGATGGCTTTTTAACAAAATACTTGAATTTTCAACAAAATAATAAAAAATTTTAACATAATAGTTAAATTTTCAACCTAAAAATATAAATTCCCAACAAAAAGTGTCATATTTTATATTTCAATCAAAAAACATGAAATTTATACAACAAAAAAAGTTTTTTAAAACCAAAATGACGAATTTTCAATAAATAAAGATTTTTCACTGAAGAAAGAAAATTTTACCTAAATTGTTGAGCCTTCAAGCCACAAGGCGAATTTTCTCTGCAAAAATTGAATTTACAAACAAAAAATACGACTTCAGCAAAAAATTATTTTTAAACCAAGAATTTTTTTTTACCAAAAAAGGAGAATTTTGAACT
>CAKNXH010085341.1:11901-22968 GCA_932178445.1 Andricus quercusramuli | reverse complement strand
ATTTGGTTGAAAAATTATGTAATTTTTGAAAGTTCGTATTTTGTGGTAGAAAATAATTCTTCTTGGATAAAAATTCATCTTTTTGATTGAAAATTCATTTATTTGGTTGAAAACTAACTTTTTCCCTGACAATTTATATTTTCGGGTTGAAAATTCAACTGTTTTGAGGATATCAGTCTTTTTAGTATGAAAATTAATAATTTGTTTTGGTTAACAATTGAACTTTTTTCCCGTATTTTTTGGCTGATTGCAACTGTGTTTTTTATTGAAAATTCAACTACTGCTTTAAAGTTGAAATATGTACTTTTTAAATTCTTTTTTAAAAAGATTCATCATTTTAATTTGAAAAATTATATTTTTTTAGTTGAATGTCTGAATATTTGGTTGAAAATGTGTGTATTTTGTTGAAAGTTTCAATATTGTGGTAGAAAATAATTCTTCTTGGATAAAAATTCATCTTTTTCATTGAAAATTCATTTCCTTGGTTGAAAATTGAACTATTTGGTTAAAAACTATCTTTTTTGTTGACAATTTATATTTTTGGATTGAGAATTCAACTGTTTTGAGGATATTCAGCTTTTTAGTTTGGAAATTAATAATTTGTTTTGGTTGACGATTCAACTTTTTTTTTTTAATTCGTCTTTTCAGTTGAAGATTCATAATTTTAGTTGGAAATTCATTTTTTTTTTTGAAAATTTAATTATTTTGTTAGAATTTTTGTTTATTAATTTTTTCAAACCAAAATTTAACTATACTTTGCTTTAATTTTTATAGCTGAATATGGAATAATTATTTTAATAAGAAATTTTTTTTTTTGGGAATTTTTCATTAAAATTTTTATTTTTTATACAAATTTTAATATTAAATGAATATTCAACTATTTTGATGAAAATGTATAATTAGACTGCTTTGAGGATATCAGTCTTTTTAGTTTGAAAATTAATAATTTGTTTTGGTTGACCATTCAACATTTTTTTTCGTCTTTTTTGGCCGATTTTGACTGTGTTTTATTGAAAATTCAACTACTGTTTCAAAGATGAAATATGTACTTTGTTAGCTTTTTTTTCAAAAAAAAAGATTTATCAATTTAATTGGGAAAATTCTTTTTTTTTAGTTGAATATTTAAATGTTTGGTTGAAAATTTATGTATTTTGTTGAAAGTTCGTATTTTGTGGTAGAAAATAATTCTTCTTGGAAAAAATGCATCTTTTTGAATGAAAATTCATTTCTTCGGTTGAAAATTTAGCTATTTGGTTGAAAACTAACTTTTTTGTTGATAATTTTTTTTGGACTGGAAATTCAACTGACTTGAGTCAGTATATTCGTCTTTTTCATTTGAAAATTAATAATTTTTTTTTGGTCGAGGATTCAACTATTTTCTTTAAAATTACTCTGTTTTGTTGTTTTTAATCAGTTTTATTAAAAATTCAACTACTTGATTTAATGATGAAATAATTTGTTAATTTTTTTAAAGATTTATCAGTTTAATAGGAAAAATTCAATTTTTTTAGTTGAATATTCATCTTCTTTAGTTGAATATTTAGAAACTTGGTTTAAAACTTATGTATTTTGTTAAAAATTCCACCTCTGTGGTAGAATATTAACAATCTTGGCTAAAAAATCATCTTTTTCGTTTTTTGTTGAAAAATGAAAATATTTTATTTTTTTAGTTGAATATTTAAATATTTTGTTGAAAGTTTGTATTTTCTGATAGAAAATAATTCTTCTTGGATAAAAATTCAGCTTTTTGATTGAAAATTCATTTCTTCGGTTAAAAATTCAACTATTTGGTTGAAAACTAACTTTGTTTTTGAGAAGTTATATTTTTGGATTGAGAATTCGAATGTTTTGAGGATATTCGGCTTTTTAATTTGAAAATTAATAATTTGTTTTGGTTGACGATTCAACTATTTCTATAAAACTCCGTCTTTTTTTTTATTAAATTTAACTATTTTTGATTGAAAATTTCAATACATAGTTGAAAGTTGCTATACTTTTTCAATTTTTTTTGAAGATTCATAATTTTATTTGAAAATCCGTCTTTTTCTTTGAAAATTGAATTATTTTATTAGAATTTTTTAAATTAAGTTTTTGAAACGAAAATTTAAGCATTCCATATTTTAGTTGAATATATTTACCTTATTTAGTTGAATATTTAAGCATTTGGTTAGAACTTTATGTATTTTATAAAAAAATTCGTCTTTTGTCGTAGAAAATTAAGACTCTTGGTTAAAAATCCATCTTTTTAGTTAAAAATTCATTTCTTTGGTTGAAAATTTAAATATTTGTTTGGAAACTAATTTTATTTGTAGACAATTTATATTTTCGGATTGAAAATTCATCTGTTTTGAGGATATTAGTCTTTCTAGTTTGAAAATTCAAAATTTGTATTGGTTGGCAATTCATCATTTTTATATCGTCTTTTTGGCTGATATTAACTTTGTTTTATCAAAAATTCAACTACTGCTTTACAGTTGAAATATGTGTATTGTTAATTTTTGTTTGAAAAGATTCACCATTTTAGTTGGAAAAATTATATTTTTTTAGTGGAATATTTAAATATTTGGTTGAAAATTAATTTATTTTGTTGAAAGTTCGTATTTTGTGGTAGAAAATAATACTTCTTGGATAAAATTTCATCCTTTTGTTTGAAAATTCATTTCTTTGGTTAAAAATTTAACTATTTGGTGGAAATCTCACTGAAGTTTAAATTAACAAAAGCTGAAAATTTATCTTTTTCGTTTTTTGTTGAAAATTTACATTTTCGGATTGAAAATTCAACTGTTTTGAGAATAATCGTTTTTTGTTGTTCAAACTAATAGTTTTCGATTGAAAATTAAAATCTTTTTTGGTTGAAATATCCACTATTACATTTTTCGTTGAGAATTCGTATTTTTTGTTTGAAAATTCATCTTTTTCTTTGAAAATTGAATTATTTTGTTAGAATTCTTTTTTATTAAGTTTTTAAAATAAAAATTTAACTATTCCACTTTTAGTTAAATATATATCTATCTTCTTTAGTAGAATATTTAACTATTTTGTTGAAAATATATGTATGTTTGTTGAAAATTCGTCCTTTGTCGTAGAAAATTAACATTCTTGGTTGAAAATCCATCTTTTTAGTTACAAATTTATTTTCAGATTGAAATTTTAACTATTTGGTTGGAAAATAACTTTTTTGTTGACAAGTTATATTTTCGGGTTTAAAATTCAACTGTTTTGAGAATATTCGGCTCTTTAGTTTGAAAATTAATAATTTGTTTTTGTTGTCGATTCAACTATTTTTTTCATATTCGTCTTTTTTGTTGTTTTTAATGTGTTTTACTGAAAATTCAACTACGTGATTTATTGTTGAAATATTTTGTTCAGTTTTTTAAAAAGATTGATCATTTTAATTGAAAATTCGTCATTTTAATTGGAAAATCTCCATTTTTTTAGATGAACATTTAAACATTTGTTTGAAAATGTATGTATTTTTTTAAAAATTCGTCCTTTGTGGCAGAATATTAAAATTCTTCGCTAAAAATTCATCTTTTTCGTTTTTTGTTGAAAATTTATATTTTCGGATTGAAAATTCAACTCTTTTAAGAATAATATTTTTGTGCGTGTTTAATTTAATTGTTTTTCATTGAAAATTAATACCCTTTTTGGTTAAAATATTAACTATTACATTTTTCGTTGATAATTAGTATTTTTTGTTTGAAAATTCATTGAAGGATTTTATTTAAAAATTTGTCTCTTGTGGTAGAAAAAAAATATTTTCTGTGCTAAAAATTCATTTTTTTTGTTTTTTTTTGTTGAAAATTGGAAAAATTGAATATTTTCTTAGTTGAATATTTAAATATTTGGTTGAAAATGCATGTATTTTATTGAGAGTTCGTATTTTCTCGTAGAAAATAATACTTCAAAATTCAACTTTTTTATAGAAAAATCGTCTTTTAGGCTTGAAAATTCAACACTTTGGTAGAAAATTAAATTGTTAGGTAAGAAATTAAATTTGTTGTTTAAAATTCATCTTTTAGGTTGAAAATTCAACTGTTTTATAGAGAATTCGTCTTTTGAGCTTGGAAATTTAACAATTCGGTAGAAAATTTAACTATTTGCTTAAAAATAAAACTATTAAAAAAAATGTAACTGGTAGAAAATGAACTTTTTTGTTGAAAAATGATATTATTATTTAAAAATTCAACAATTTTGTTGAAAATTTAACTATTTGGTAGAAAACTAACTTTTTTGTTCAAAAAAGTTATATTTTTGGGTAGAAAATTCAACTGCTTTATAGAAAAATCGTCTTTTAAGCTTGAAAATTCAACTATTTGATTAAAAATTAAACTATTTTTATGAAAATGTAACTATTTGGTAGAAAATAATCTTTTTTGTTCAAAAATTATATTTTTGGGTTGGAAATTCAACTGTTTTATAGAAAATTCGTTTTTTAGGCTTAAAAATTCAACTATTTGTTTAAACAGTAAACTATTTTTTATAGAAATGTAGTTATTTGGTAGATAATGAACTTTTTTGTAAAAAATTATATTTTTGGGTTGAAAATTCGTCTTTTAGGGTGGAAAATTCAACAATTTGGTAGAAAATTAAATTATTAGGTAAGAAATTATAGTTTTTGTTTAAAATTTAACTATTCGATTAAATATTTGTTATAAAAATTTAACTATTTGGTAAAAAATGAACTTTTTTGTTCCAAAATCAAATTTTTTGGTAGAAAATTCAACTGTTTTATAGAAAAATCGTCTTTTAGGCTTGAAAATTCAACTATTTGTTCAAAAGTTAAACCATCTTTATGAAAATGTAACTATTTGGTAGAAAATAAACTTTTTTGTTCAAAAATTATATTTTTGGGTTGAAAATTCAACTTTTTTATAAAAAATTCGTCTTTTAGGATTGAAAATTCAATACTTTGGTGGAAAATTAAATTATTAGGTAAGAAATTAAATTTCTTGTTTAAAATTCATCTTTAGGTTGAAAATTCAACTTTTTTGAGGAAATTAGTCTTTTTAGTTTGAAAATTAATAATTTGTTTTGGTTAACAATTCAACTATTTTTTTCGTATTTTTTGGCTGATTTCAACTGTATTTTATTGAAAATTCAACTACTGCTTTAAACTTGAAATATGTACTTTTTAAAGTTTTTTAAAGTGACTCATCATTTTAATTGAAAGAATTATATTTTTTTTAGTTGAATATTTAAATATTGGATAACAATTCAGCGTTTTGATAGAAAATTCATTTTTTTGGTTGAAAATGTAACTTGAACATTTTGAAACAAAAAAACCATTGCATTTTTTAGTTAAATATATTTATTTTCTTTAGTTAAATATTTAAACATTTGGTTGAAACTTTATGTATTTTATAAAAAAATCGTGTTTTGTGTGATAGAATATTAATATTCTTTGCTAAAAATTATTCTTTTTCCTTGAAAATTAAGTCTTTTGTTGAAAATTTAGATGCCAAGAAATGGAAAATTAAATAATGAAAAATTCAACTTTAAATGGTGTAAATTCAACAATTTGAAACTTTTTTCAAAAAATAACTCCAAAAAGATCAATCAAAATTCTCGAAATCTCGGAAAAGTCCAAGTGAGCATTTTTCTAATGCCAGCCTTTCTCGCCCAATTTTTTTTCCTGAGAAAGTGTTTCTATTGTTTCAAGCGGAATTACCAACAAATAAAAGCACACCTGTCAAAATGACAGGTATCAGCTGATGTCAAAAATTCGGCACGAGTCAATCTAGATTTTAATCATTTCTAATCAAATTAGCGATAAAGTTGAGAGAAAATTCAACTCTCTTGTAGAAAATTCGGCTTTCTGGTTTGAAAATTCAACAAATTGGTTAAATTTAGTTTTTCTTGGCTGAAAAATCTTTCTTGGTTAAAAATACAACTCTATTGTTCAAAATTTATCTTTTTCTTTGAAAACTGAATTATTTTGTTGGATTTTTTTTTCTATTTAGTTTTTTGAACGAGAATTTAACTATTCCATTTTTGAGTTACATATATTTAACTTCTTTAGATGAATATTTAACTATCTTGTTGAAAATGTATGTATTTTGTTAAAAAATCGTCTTTTGTCGTATAAAATTAACATTCTTGGTTAAAGATGCATCTTTTTAGTTAAAAATTGATTTTTTAGGTTGAGAATGTAACCATTTGGTTGAAAACTAACTTTTTTGTTGACAATTTATATTTTTGAATTGAATATTCAACTGCTTTGAGGATATTGATATTTTTAGTTTGAAAATTAATAGCTTGTTTTGGTTGACAATTCAACTTTTTTTAGTCTTTTTTGGCTGATTTTAACTGTGTTTTATTGAAAATTCAACTACTGCTTTAAAGTTGCAATATGTACCTTGTTAATTTTGTTAAAAAAGATTCATGTTTTTAGTTGAAAAAATTAGATTTTTTTTAGTTGAGTATTTAAAGATTTGGTTGAAAAATGTATTTTATTGAAAGTTCGTATTTTGTGGTAGAAAACAATTTTTCTTGAAAAAAATTCATCTTTTTTATTGAAAATTCATTTCTCTGGTTGAAAATTTAACTATTTGGTTGAAACTTGATGTATTTTGTACAAGAATCGTCTTTTGTAGTAGAATATTAACATTCTTAGCTAAAACTTCATCTTTTACGTTGAAAATTAAGTTTTTTGTTGAAAATTTATATTTTGGATTGGAAATTCAACTGCAGTTAAAAGAAAATCTTTAACAAATTATTCTAACATTCAATCAAGTAGTTTTGCAATTTGGTTAAAAATTTATGTATTTTGTTGAAAATTCGTCTTTTGTGGTGAACAATTAATTTTTTTTAATCTTCTTGGTTGAAAATTAATCTCTTTGCTTGAAAACGGTTTTTGATTGAAAATTTAACTGTTCTGAGGATATTTGTCTTTTTAGTTCAAAAATTAATCATTTGCTTTGGTTGATTATTCAACTTTTTTTTTAATTCGCCTTTTTAGTTCAAGATTCATAATTTTAGTTGAAAATTCATCTTTTTCTTTGAGAATTGAATTCTTTTGTTCGAATTTTTTCAATTAGGTTTTTTAAACGATAATTTAACTATTCCGTTTCTCAGTTAAATATATTCATCTTCTTTAGATGAATATTCAACTATTTTGTTCAAAATGTACGTTATTTGTTAAAAAATCGTATTTTCTTGTAGAAAATTAACATTCTTGGTTAAAAATCTATCTTTGTAGTTAAAAATTTATTTCTTAGGTTGAAAATTGAACTATTTGGTTGAAAACTAACTTTTTTTGTTCATAATTTATATTTTTTTATTAAAAATTCAACATTTTTGAGGATTTTCGTCTTTTTGGTTTGAAAATTAATAATTTTCTTTGGTTGACGATTCAAATTTATTTTTTCATCTTTTTTGACTGATTTTAACTGTGCTTTATTGAAAATTCAACTACTGTTTTAAAGTTGAAATATTCACTTTCTTAATTTTTTTTAAAGATTCATAATTTTAATTGGAAAAATTATTTTTTTTTTTAGTTAAATAATTAAATATTTGGTAGAAATTTATGCATTTTGTTGAATGTTCGTATTTTGTAGTAGTGGTTGAAAACTAACTTTTTTTGTTGATAATTTATATTTTTTTATTAAAAATTCAACTGTTTTGAGGACATTAGTCTTTTGTAGTTTGAAAATTAATCATTTGTTTTGGTTGGCCATTAAAATTTATTTTTTCGTCTGTTTTGGCTCATTTTAACTGTGTTTTATTAAAAATTCAACTACTTATATTTTTTTAGTTGAATATTTAAATATTTGATTGAAAATTTATTTTATATATATTTTTAAATAAATGAAATATTTCGTTGAAAGTTCGTACTTTGTGGTTGAAAATAATTCTTCTTGGATAAAAATTCATATTTTTTATTGGAAATTCATTTCTTTAGTTGAAAATTATCTATTCCATTTTTGAGTTACATATATTTAAATTCTTTAGATGAATATTTAACTATTTTGTTGAAAATGTATGTATTTTGTTAAAAAATCGTCTTTTGTCGTAGAAAATTAACATTTTTGGTTAAAGATCCATCTTTTTAGTTAAAAATTTATTTCTTAGGTTGAAAATTTAACTATTTGGTTGAAAACTAACTTTTTTGTTGATAATTTATATTTTTGGATTGAAAATTCAACTGTTCTGAGGATATTCGTCTTTTTTGTTTGAAAATTAATAGCTTGTTTTGGTTGACAATTCAACTTTTTTTAGTCTTTTTTGGCTGTTTTTAACCGTGTTTTATTGAAAATTCAACTACTGCTTCAAAGTTGAAATATGTACTTTGTCAATTAAAAAAAAAAATAATAATAATCTTTTTAGTTGGAAAATTTTATTTTTTTGGTTGAAGATTGAAATATTTTGTTGCAAATTTAATTATTTTGTTGAAAGTTCGTATTTTGTGGTAGAAAACCATTCTTCTTGAAAAAAATTCATCTTTTTCATCGAAAATCCATTTCTTTGGTTGAAAATTTAACTATTTGGTTGAAAAGTATGTATTTTGTAAAAAATTCGTCTTTTGCAGTAGAAAATTAATCTTCTGTGTTAAAAATTCATCTTTTTCGTTGAAAAGTAAGTTTTTGTTGAAAATTTTTATTTCGGATTGGAAATTCAACTGCAGTCCTTTATTTTTTGTGACTGCTCCAAAAAATGGAAAATTAACTAATGAAAAATTCAAAAAAAATAACTCCAAAAACATCAATCAAAATTCCCGAAATCTCGGAAAAGTCCAAGTGAGCAATTTTCTAATGCCAACCTTTCTCGCCCAATTTTTTTTCCAGAAAAAGTGTTTCTATTGTCTCAAGCGGAATTACCAACAAATAAAAACACACCTGTCAAAATGACAGGTATCAGCTGATGTCAAAAATTCGGCACGAGTCAATCCAGATTTTAATCATTCTAATCAAATTAGCGATGAACTTGACAGACCGTTCGATACGATAATTCGCGCAGATTGGATTATGGTAAAACCAAGAGAGAAAGTTAATCACTCGAAAATATGTCGAAGATCGTTAGCCTCTTGGAGGTATTAAAAAACGATAAAACGTGTCACATTACGTTTATGTCAAGGGCGGTGCGACTTTTTCCGTCCGGATAAAAAATATCCGGAAAAACGAAAATTATTATTGGAAAATGCAGGAAAAAGGAAAAACTCACCTCGAAAGATGTTTCAACAACTGATTTTTTATGATTGACACCATTTTCCCGATTGTTAATTACTTTTTATAACGAACACTGAATCTTTGCATGGTTAGATCCGAGACATAAATTCCTTCTACTGACAACATATAGCGAAAACCAGGACTACCAACATCAAAACATTTTTACAAAGTCAGTCTCGCCAACCTTGAAGTCAAAATGTTATAACAATTCGAGTTTTCCCTATCGGATTTCCTCATTTATGTCAGATTTTGATGAATATTAAATTCCAGCTAATTTTCTTTAAAGATTTCCAAATTTACATGCTTTTCTTATATAATATGTGTATTTATGAATAATCCAATATTCGAAATTTGAATATTCGCGCTGAAAGAGCGACATCTCGCCATGTTGTGTCCTAACCTAAAAAGCGGCGAGTCAAACGTCAAATTCAAAAAGAAAAGTAAAATAAAAAAATAAAGAGAAGAGTTTCTATAATTGTCTCTACTAAATACGTAAATACGTAACATTTTTGGATAATTGTCGATACAAGAGCGTCTTTACAAATTTCATTTCGCGGAGAAAAGTCAAAAAGCGGTACTTCCTAACCTCAAAATTTCCCTGTTTTTTTTCTCTTTTTATCTTATCGTAATTGAAGAGGAACGGAAGATGCAGCAAAAAGTGTCGTGTTGAGAAAATGAAGTGTATTTTGTGGTTGTGAATGTATAAAGAACCTTTGTGAGAGTGTCAAGTGATGGGTTTTGAGTTTCGAAAGGTGAGAACATTCTTGAAACAAACTCAGCAGATTCTTCGGTCGAACGTTTCCTGAATTATTCATAAAGGTGTGTAATATTCCACTAAATTTTGTATTTAGAATATTTTTTTTTTACTTTCGGTCCATCACTTTTTTGCTCCGGATCCACGGATTCGAAAGTAATCTTCTGAAACCTTCATAACGTGGCAGATTTCGAAAGCGAGAGGATGCTCCACGACATTCTCTCTCCTCCCAAAGAAAATTCTCAAGGTTTATGAGAATCTTCTTGAGATTTCAGGGGTTTTTGTCAAAAAAAAAAATCTTTTTTCAATTTCCTATGAGCATTTTAGCAGACTATTGTTTTTGAAGATAAAAAAATGAAAAAACGAAGGGTAATCAAAATATTTTAGCTGTAAAATATTTTTGTTCTTTTTATTTATAAAAAATGTTTTGGGTTTCAGGGAAAATGTTCTTCTGTGGATTCAGCTGGTGATCAACAATTCAAACAAAGTGCAACTCAGAATTTTTTTAATATGACAAAACAGCAGAGTGAGTAAATTTTCAGTAAGATCACGTTTTTCCTTATCGGTTTGTGCAGTTTTCGCATAAGTTTTATAAACTGTAATTAAACAGGTGCATGAGGAAACTTTTTCTTGATCATTAATATTCAAATACCAGCATTTTAATCTTGAAATACTTCTGAAATAGAATTTTTTATAAACGGAATAAAACAGTATTTTGGGTAAAAATTTAAAATTTTCAAATTTATTAATTTATTTCAAACAATAATAAATCTTTTCTACTATAAAAGATGGCTTTTTAACAAAATACTTGAATTTTCAACAAAATAATAAAAAATTTTAACATAATAGTTAAATTTTCAACCTAAAAATATAAATTCCCAACAAAAAGTGTCATATTTTATATTTCAATCAAAAAACATGAAATTTATACAACAAAAAAAGTTTTTTAAAACCAAAATGACGAATTTTCAATAAATAAAGATTTTTCACTGAAGAAAGAAAATTTTACCTAAATTGTTGAGCCTTCAAGCCACAAGGCGAATTTTCTCTGCAAAAATTGAATTTACAAACAAAAAATACGACTTCAGCAAAAAATTATTTTTAAACCAAGAATTTTTTTTTACCAAAAAAGGAGAATTTTGAACT
>CAKNXH010085333.1:0-11295 GCA_932178445.1 Andricus quercusramuli | reverse complement strand
TGTATATATTGATGAAATCTTTTGAAATGCCCATTAATTCTTTGAAATATTTGTGAAATCTTTTGTATTCATTTAAGATCATTGAAACATTCAAAATCTTTTGAAATCTTCTACAAAAATAAAATTTTTGTATGAAATGTTTGAAATATTTGTGAAATATTTCTTTAATCTTTGAAGTGTTTTTAAATCTTTAAAATCTGGCTTACTTTTTGAAATCTTGAAAATTCTTCAAATCTTTTGAAATCCCTATGAATTTTTCGAAATATTTATGGAATCTTTCTGAAATCTTTTATGTTCGTTTGAAATCATTGAAACATTCAAAATCTTTTTGAAATCTTTTGAAATCTTCTAAAAAATTTGAAATCGTTTAAAATATTTGAAATTTTTTAATCTTTCTTTAATCTTTAAAGTGTTTTAAATCTGGTGTACTTTTTGAAATCTTTTGAACTCCCTATGAATTCTTCAAAATGTTTGTGGAATCTTTCTGAAATCTTTTGTATTCGTTTGAAATCACTCAAATATTAAAAAACTTTGTGAAATCTTTTGAAATCTTCTAACGATTTTTGAAATCAATTAAAAGCTTTAAAATGTTTTGTATCTTCGAAATATTAAAGAAAATTTTGTGAAATCTATTAAATCTTGTGTACACTCCTTTTTTTAATAATAGCAATCCTTGAAATCCTTAAAATGTTGAAATCATTGAATTATTTGAAATATTTGTATCTTTAAAATGAAAAAATATCATTTTAAATTAAAGAAATGTTGCCCAAAATTTTTTCACTAGATTTTTTATTAATTATTTTATGTAAGGGGCAGTTAAAGCATTACTTTTTTTAAAAAGGGCCACACCAATTATTTTAATTCTCATCTTCAAATGTTCGGGGGATGTCAGAAAACCAAAGTCAATTAAAAAAATGTATTAAAACAAAATATTGTTTATTTTCAACGATAAACAGTAAAGCTGATATTACAAATAATGAATATTTTGATTTCAAATAAAAAATTGTTGAATTCAACTAAAAAACATTAATTTTTTAACAAAAAATGTAATAGTTGATATTTCATCAAAAATAGAGTTTAATTTTAAATCAACAACAATTTAATCCAACAAAAAAAATGAATTCTAAAAAAAATGTAATATTGATATTTCGACAAAAAATTTTTTTATTCATTCAAAAACAGTTGAAAAAAATCTCAATCAAACTGCATAATTTTTTAGCCAAAAAGGCGAATTTAAAACAAAAAAGTTGAATTTTTAAGCCAAAAAGACGAATTTTCTACAAAAAAGTTGAATTTTCAACCGCAAAATAATAATTTTCAACAAAAAAGTTAATTTTTAACCAAACAATTAAATTTTCAACTAGAAACTATCCACTTGAAACCAAATAGTAATATTTTCAACCAATAGAATGAATTTTTAACAAAGTAGTAGAATTTTCAACCAAAAAATAGGAATTTTCATCAAAAATTCTAATCATTGAATTTTTAACTAAAAATTATAAATTTTCAGACAAAAATGGAATACGTAAATTTTCAGTTAAAAACAGTAACTTTAGAATGAAAAAAAATAAAGAATTTGCGTTAAATTTTCAACCAATAAAGTGAATTTTTATAAAAATACTTCATCTTTCAACCAACAGTTGAAATTTGGACAAAAAAAAATTGATTTTTTAAAAAAGATAGTTGAATTTTCAACCAAATAATTCAATTTTTTAAAAAACGTTAAAAACTGTAAAGATATTTTTTCAACCAAATAGTTGAATTAAAAAAAAAATATATTTATCCAAAAAAGAAATAATTATAAATTTACGAATTTTCAAAAAAATAGTTAAATTTTCAAGATAAGAAATTAATTTTCAACACAAAAATAAATTTTAAACAAATGAGTTCAACTTTCAATGAAGTAGTTGAATTTTCAATGAAAAATATGAATTCTTATCGACAAAAATTACAGTTGATATTTCAAACAAAAAGATTACAATTTTTAATAAAAAATAATTAAATTCAACCAAAGAAGATGAATTTTAAATAAAAAATGTAATAGTTGATATTTCAAGAAAAAAATTTTTTTTTCAATCAAAAATTGCTGAGAAAAGAAATATCAACCAAACTGCTGAATTTTTAAGTCAAAAAGACGAATTCTCTACAAAACAGTTGAATTTTTAAACCAAAAAGACGAATTTTCTACAAAACAGTTGCATTTTAAACTAAAAAAAAAAAATTCCACAATAAAGTTAATTTTCAACTAAATAATTACATTTTCAATTAAAAACTATAAAATTTGTAACCAAATAGTTAGATTTTTAACCAAAAAAGATTAATTATCAACGAAAAATGAAATTGAAGTGAAATTTTTAACTAGAAATGATCGATTTTCAGCCGAAAATAGAATACGTTTTTCAGTTAAAAAATAATTTGAAAAAAAAATGAATTTTCGTTACATATTCAACCAATAAAATGAATTTTTATCAAAGTAGTTCAACGTTCAACCAACAGTTGAATTTAAAAAAAAAATTGACTTTTTAACCAAATTAAATTTTCAACAAAATCTCAGAATTTTTAACCAAAAAAGATGAATTCTGAAACCAAAAACAAAAAAGATTTAAATTTTGAATCAAAAATACATTAATTTAATCAAAAATGATGAATTAAAAAAAAAATGTAATAGTTGATATTTCAACAACAAAATTTTTATTTTCAATCAAAAATTGTTAAGGGAAAAATGTCGACTAAATTGCTGAATTTTCAAGCCAAAAAAGTTAATTCTCTACAAAACAATTGAATTTCCAACCAAAAAAAAAAACAAATAATTTTCAACCAAAAATTTGATAACCAAATAATTACATTTTTAATAAAAAACTATAGAGTTTCAATCAAATAGTTACATTTTCAGCCAAAAAAAATGAATTATTAACGAAAAATGATATTTTAGTTGAATTTTCAACTAAAAATTATCGATTTTCAGCCAAAAATATAATACGTACATTTTCAGTTAAAAAAAATAATTTTAAAACAAAAAAATGACTTATCGTTAGATTTTCAACCAATTAAATAAATTTTTATCAAAGTAGTTCTACTTTCAACCAATAGTTGAATTTTTGACAAAAGAATAGACTTTTCAACAAAATAATCAAATTTTCAACGAAATAGTAGAATTTTTAATCAAGAAAGATGAATTCTGAAACAAAAATAAACTTCAGAAAGCTAAAAAGTAAACTTTAGTGTAAATTAATTTGCACCAAAAAAGACGAATTTTCTACAAAATACATGAATTTTCAACTAAAAAAGATCAATTGTCAACCAAAAAATGAATAGTTAAATTTTCAGTAAACAAAAAAAATAATGTTCAACCAAAAAAAACTAATTTTTAACTAAAATGATGATTTTCCAATTAAAATGATGAATCTTCAAATAGGATAGTTGAATTTTAAAGCAAAAAGATTAATTGTCAACTAAAATGATGAATCTTTAACTAGAATAATTGAAATTTTAACCAAAAAGACGATTTTTCAACCAGGAAGATTAATGTCTAAAAAAAAGATTGTCGATTAAAAAAGATAACTTTTTAACAAAAAATTAAATAGTTAAAATTTTAGTTAAAAAATTAATATTCAACGAGAGATTAATTTTTAACTAAAATTATGGAATATCCAATTAAAAAAATGTCAACAAAAGAGATGAATTTTCAACTAAAATTACGAAATATTCAATCCGAATAGTTACATTTTCAGTTTAACAAAAATTAATTTTCAGCCACAGAAAAAAATAATTTTCAAAAAACAAATAATTTTTCAACCAAAGAGATGAATTTTCAATTAAAATGACTATTTGGTTATAAATGCAACTGTTTGGTTAAAAATTAGTTTTTTTTTTAAATTCAACTAATCGGGTTTAAAAATCAATTGTTTTCTAAAAGATTCGACTTTTTAGCTTTAAAACTTAACTCTCTTGTTAATGTTTTTAAAATAAAAATTTAACTATTAAATTTTTGGTGGACAAATAAAATCTTTTTTAGTTGAAATAGCGTCTTTTTTGATAAAAATTAATCTTTTTGGTTGAAAATTCAACTTTTTGGTATAAAACCAAACTATTCAGTTTGAAGATTCATAACTTTAGTTGAAAACTTATCTCTTTCTTTGAAATGTAACTATTTTTCATTTTAGTTGAAAATTCAACTCTTTGGTTGAACATTAATTTTTGTTAACAAAAAATTTAACCAGTCAATTTTGGGTTGACAATTTATCTTTCTTAGTTGAAAATTCGTCTGTTTTTTGTAGAAATTAATCTTCTTCGTTGAAAATTCATTTGTTTAGTTTGAAAATTCAACTATTTCAGATGAAGTTTTATCATTTTAGTTGAATGTACATTACTTTGGTTGAAAATTAATTTTTTAAACTGATATAGTAGATAGAGTAGAAACAAAATTTAAATAAAAGAAATAATTATTTAATTTGATATGGCGTCTACTTTGAGTAGAAAATATTTGATTTACGGATTTTAATATTTTGTGTAGAATACATTTTGTGTAGGAAAAATAAAAAAATAATTATGTGCAGAAACTGTTTTGTGTATGAGAAATATAATTTTCCCAAAAAAATCCAATCAGCATTCAATTTCCATTTAGATCTGGTTCTAAATTATTAAAAATTATTTAAATATTTTACCTGAACTGAGGCAATAAATGCTGGGCTTTTGAATGTTACGGAAACGGTATTAACAGCAACGGTTATTCCATCGATTACTTTATGAATAAAGGAATATTTTGCAGGTCCAGCGTAAGATGACAATCCTTGTGGAGTCGACATGCTTCTCAAATCCTCGACCGTTTCGACTTCTATGTGGACTTCATCCAAACTCTGAAAGATTTTCATTTTATTTGTTTATTTTTTAATTATTTGGGAAGTCATCACAGTACCTATTCTCCTCAAAAAAGGTGAAAAGGGTTTCTGTTTTTCAAAAATTGGTAACAAAAAGGTTATAAAACAATTTTTATAAACTAAATTAACATAGAAATCAATGATTATTAACATATTTTGATTTGCTGATCTCCTAAAGCTAATGACGTAAAAATATTTTGTTAAAAGAAAACGATAAGAAAAAACAATTTTGATATATTGATAATATAATTTTTCTGTTATTCTTGAGAAAATTCAAAAAGTTTTTTTAAGATTGCAGCTGTGTCGAAACAGAATCTAGAAAACGTTAAACAAAATTTTTGATTTTACAGTATTTTGAAAAATATTAGGAACAATTCGAGTCAGTATAAAAGATCTTGAAATTATAAAATATTTTTAATCTCTTCAAAACCTCTTAAATTCCTAAATATCTTTCAAACTAGCTCAAAATTTTATTACAATTTTGAAACATCATACAAAATTTAGAACATTGCCTCAAAATCTTCCAAATTTTTTATTCTCTTGAAACCTTTCAAAATTCTTTAAAAGCTTCTAAAATTTTTGTTTCGAAAATCTACATTTTGTTAAATTAAGAAAAAAATCTTTACAAGTTTCTAATTATTTCAATATCTTTTTGAAACTTTTCAAAATATCTCTTAAGCTTATTCAAATTATTTCTAAAATTTTGTAATCTTGAAAAATTGAAACATGTTTCTTTATAATCTTCTACATTAGGTTTCGAATTATTAAGAAATTATTGCATATGTTTCAAAATCTTTTCCAATTTCCTCTTAAAATGAATTTTTCAAGATAAAAAATTATTTGAAATTTTCTTAGAAATCATAAGAAGTTTCTTTGATTCTCTTAAAACCCTTCAAAATTCAGTTTTCCTAAAATTATTTAAAATCCTGCGAAATAAAAAAAAAATTGTCGGGAAATCTTTCGTTTCTAAAACAGATTTTGAAATATTCAAAACCTACAATTAATATCTTTAAATCTTTCAAAATTCTTTAAAAGCTTGTAAAATTTTTGTTTGAAACTAATAAAAATCTAAATTTAGTAAAAATTATTTCTGAATCTTTTCAAATTTTCCAAATATCTCTTGAATTCAATCGAATTGAAAAAAATTAATATTGCCAAATCGCAATATTTTGCTTTAAAACCTTCTACTCTTTTTTAATATTAGGAAACAATTTGAAATGTTTTGAAATCTTGTTTAATTTTTTCTTAGTACTCATTTTTCAGAATAAAAAATCATTAAAAATTTTCCACATGAATCTTAAATTTTTTTTCAAATAATTTCTGAACTTCTGAACCTTCTAAATAACTTTTAAAATTATTCAAACTTTTTAAAAATTCTGCAACATTAAAAAAATTGCCTTAAAATCTTGCATATTCTTATACAATTTTGAAAATCTTTTGAAATTGTTAAACATTTTTTTTTTAATATTCTATTAAAATTAATTTTTCAAAATAAAAAATCCTATTTCTTTCTAGGAATCTTAAGAAAATTTTTTCATTTCCTTGAAACCTTTCGAAATTCTTAAAAAGCTCCTTTTTCGAAACCTTTTCTTTTAATTTTTTGAAATGTTTACAAGTTTTTAATTATTTATGAATCATTTTAAAACTTCTAAATATCTCTTAATTTACTTGAAATTAAAAAAAATTAAATCTTGCAAAATTAAAACATTATGCTTTAAAATCTCCCAGACTTTTTTTCGAAATTTTTGGAAATAATTTGAAATCTTTCTAAATTTTCTATTAAAATTCGTTTTTCGAAACAAAAAATCGTTTAGAATTTTACCATGAATCGAAAATTTATTTTTGAATTATTCGAACTTTTCCCTAAACTTTTAAAAAATTCTGCAGAATTAAAAAAATTGCCTTCAAATCAGAAAGATTCTTCTGTTACAATGTAAACAGTTTTTAAAATTGAAAAGCTTTTTTTTGCAAAATTTTCGAAAATCTACATTTTGTTTAATTTAAAAAAAAAATCTTTACAAGTTTATAATTATTTTAAAATCTTTTTGAAACTTTTCGAAATATCTCTCAAACTTATTCAAATTAATAATAAAATTTTGTAATCTTCAAAAATTGAAAAATTTTGCTTTATAATCTTCTATATTCTGTTTCGAAGTATTAGGAAATTATTTCCTATGTTTTGAAATCGTTTCTAATTTCTTCTTAAAATGAATTTTTCAAGATAAAAAATGATTTAAAATTTTCTTAGAAATCTTAAGAATTTTCTTTGATTCTCTTGAAACCCTTCAAAATTCAGTTTTCCTAAAATTGTTTAAAATTTTGCAAAATAAAAAAAAATCTTTCGTTTTTAAAACAGATTTTGAAATACTCAAAACCTTTAATATCTTTAAATCTTTCAAGATTATTTGAAAACTAGAAATTTTTTTTTTAATTCTTAAAAATAATTTTTTTCCCATAATATAATTTTTTTTATCTCTTTAAAAATATTAAAAGTACACAAATTATAGTAAGATAGCAAAATCTGTAAATTGTTACGAACAGAAATATTACCCTATATTAAAAAATCATTTAAATTAAAATGTTCTATTTTATAAATAATATTTAAAAACATTTAGAGCTAAATTTTATAATTTTCCACCTGATTTAGAAAGTTCTATAAGATGCGAAAAGGAAAATGAAATTCCTCTATTAGTTTAAATAATACTTTAATTATAAAAATTAAATATTCATAACTTTGTCAAAAATTAAACTGCATTTAAATGAATAGGGTCATAAAAGGTTTTCTAAATTAAAATTGTAAATAAAATTTTATTTTCTCAATTGAAAAAGGTAAAAAAATAACAAATTTCCAAAAAAGGTGACAAATTTCAAAATAAATTATATAATTAAATTAAATAAATTAAATTAAATAAATTAAAATTTAATTTTTTAGAAATATAAATTAGTTTTGATAAATTTCTTACCAGAAATATAGGAACACTTTTCAGCTTTGTCCATTGTATTCGAAAAGTGACTTTGTTGCACCAAGCGCTGGTTAATCTTAACCATGATGGCAATTCTAACAAATCTGTTAAAACGATTTCATCAAGTTCTAAATTTGTGAGCTCTCCTTCTCCCTTAAACGTACTAAAATTTATTTTATCCGCCGATAAATTTTTGGTGAATCTGAAAGAAAAAATAATTTTTTATTTTAGTTTTTTTTTCATGAATAAAAATAATTAGAATTTATATAATAAAAGGGTGGCCACTGAACCGGGAAACCGGAAATTTTTTTAGACCAGGAAACCCCGGGAAACGAGAGTGAATTTATTTTTGACCGGGAATTTTACAAATTTACAGAATAAAAATCTGTCAAATTAAAATTATGACATTCAAGTTAAGTTCGAATTCAACTTTTTTTAAATTCTAAGTTCAATTATTAACTTTTTAAATCATGAAATTATTCAGTCTACATTTTTAAACGTAAATTTTCAATTTGAAGAACTTTAAAATGCAGTTTTGAAAAATTAAACAGAAAAAAATTAAAAGCGTATGAAATTGAAATTTTTAAGTGAAAAACGCTTCAAGTCGATCAACAGTAAGTATAAATTAATTAATCATTTTTTTAATTTAACCACAGTTCGAGTATTAAAAATCGAACAATAATTGATTTGATAAGACGATTCTGAATCTGTTCAAAATTAAACTATTTTATTTTATTTATAAACTATTTTTAAATAATTGACTGTCTTCCTTATTTGAAAAAATCAGTTTTGTGTTTGAAAATTCAAATCTTTTATTGAAAATTCGTCTTTTTGGTTGAATTAAATTTATTTTTATTTCAAATAAAAATCTTTTTTGGTTGAAAATTAAACTTTCTTATTGAAAATTCAACAGTCTTGTTGAAAATTCGTATTTTTGATTGAAAATTCATCTCTCTTGTTAGAAATTTAATCCTTTTTGGTTAAAAATGCAAGAGTTTGATTGAAAAATAATAATCTGTTTTGATTAAAGATACAACTATATTGTTGAAAATTCATCTTATTGGTTGCATTCAACTGCTTTTGATATTTAAATTAAAATCGTTTTTGTTTCAAATATCAATTATTACATTTTTCGTTGAAATTGATCTTTTTGGTTGAAAATTCAACTACGTGGTTAAAAGTTGAAATACTTTGTTAGCAATTTTTTTTTTAAGATTAATCATTTATTTGAAAATGCATCCTTTTCTTTGGAAATGTAACTATTTGGTTAAAAGATCTTTTTTTGGGTTAAGAATTAACTTTTTTAACTGCGAAAAAATGTAACTATTCCTTTTTTGGTTAAATGTTTATATTTTTTGGTTAAATATTCGACTATTTGGTTGAAAATTCATGTACTTTCTTGAAAATTCATCTTTTTAACTTTCACCTAATAATAATGAATTTTTAAATTTATTTAAAAATCCTAAAATCTTGTTTTCTTTCATTTTTCTACGGTTTCTATATTTTCTGTGATAAAATTAATTTTTTTAGCTTGAAAATTCAACAATTTGTTTTACTGACTCACTTTTCTTAAGATGAATCTGTTTCTTTAAAAATTTAACTGTTTTGTTGATTTTTTTTCTTGAAAATTAATTTTTCACCTAAAAATTTATCTTTTCCATTTTACATTGAATATTATTATTTTTTATTAAATATTCAACTATTTTGGTCGAAAGTTCGTTTTTTTTGTGTAGAAATTAAATCTTTCCTGGTAAAAAATACAATTGCTTGGTTAAAAATTCATATATTTTGTTTGAGGATTTAATTATTGGTTTAGAGTCGAAATACTTTGTTGAAAATTCTTGTTATTTTGAATATAAATGTTTTTAGTTGATGATTCGTCTTTTTCCTTGAAAATTTAACTATTTTGATACAAATTCTTCTTCTTTTGTTTAAGATTCATTTCTTCAATTGTTGGTTAAATATTTATATTCATTAATTGAATATTAAACTATTTAGTAGAAACTTTACGTATTTTGTTGAAAATTCGTATTTTGTGCTGGAAAATTAATCTTCTTGGCTTCAAATTCATCTTTTTGTTTCAAAATTCATTTGTTTGGTTGAAAATTTAACTATTTGGTTGAAAATGAAGTTTTTTTTTAAATTCGTATTTTCGGACTAAAAATTTATCTTTTCTAATTGAAACTTCATGTTTTTGGTTGAAAATTCAATTATTGACAAATATATAACTAAAAATTTAACTATTCCATTTTTTGGTTAAATATATTTATCTTCTTTAGTTGAATATTTAACTACTTTGTTGGAAATGTATATATTTTGTTAAAAATTCGTCTTTTGACGTAGAAAATTAACATTCTTAGTTAAAAATCCATCAGTTTAGTTAAAAATGTATTTCTTAGGTTGAAAATTTAACTATTTAGTTGAAAACTAACTTTTTTGTTGATAATTTATATTTTTTGGATTGAAAATTCAACTGTTTTGGGGATATTCGACTTTTTGATTTGAAAATTAATAATTTGTTTTGGTTGTCGATTCAACTATTTTCTTGAAAATTCGTCTTTTTTTGATGTTTTTAATGAGTTTTACTGAAAATTGTACTACTTGATTTAATGTTGAAATACTTTGTTAATTTTTTAAAAAGATTTATCATTTTAATTGAAAATTCATCATTTTAATTGGGGAAATTCCATTTTTTTAGTTGTATATTTATCTGACCGAAAAATCTTTCTTGTTGAAAATACATCTTTTTCTTTGAAATTTGAATTATTTTGTTAGAATTTTTTTTATTTAGTTTTTTGAACGAGAATTTAACTATTCCATTTTTGAATTAAATATATTTATCTTCTTTGGATGAATATTTAACTATTTTGTTGAAAATGTATGTTATTTGTTAAAAAATCATATTTTGTTGTAGAAAATTAACATTCTTGGTTAAAAATCCATCTTTTTAGTTAAAAATTTATTTTTTAGGTTGAAAATTTAACTATTTGGTTGAAAACTACCTATTTTTGATAAATTATATTTTTTGATTGAAAATTCAACTGTTTTGATGATATTCGGCTTTTTAGTTTGAAAATTGATAATTTGTTTTGGTTGACGATTCAACTATATTTAGTAATTCATCTTTTTTTGCTGTTTTTAATGTGTTTTATTGAAAAATCAAGTAGTTGATTTAATGATTTATTATTTTGGATTGCAAATTTTAATATTTTTTGGTTGTAATATCAATTTTTACATTTTTTGTTGAGACATTCGTCTTTTTTTGGTTGAAAATTCAACTCATTATCTTTTTCTTTGAAAGTTTAATTATTCGGTTAAAAATTCTATTTTTTTTTGTGGAAAACTAATTAAATATTCCATTTTTATCTTCTTTAGATGAATATTTAACTATTTTGTTGAAAATGTTTGTATTTTGTTGTAGAAAATTAACATTCTTGGTTAAAAATCCATCTTTT
>CAKNXH010085331.1:0-11223 GCA_932178445.1 Andricus quercusramuli | reverse complement strand
TGTATATATTGATGAAATCTTTTGAAATGCCCATTAATTCTTTGAAATATTTGTGAAATCTTTTGTATTCATTTAAGATCATTGAAACATTCAAAATCTTTTGAAATCTTCTACAAAAATAAAATTTTTGTATGAAATGTTTGAAATATTTGTGAAATATTTCTTTAATCTTTGAAGTGTTTTTAAATCTTTAAAATCTGGCTTACTTTTTGAAATCTTGAAAATTCTTCAAATCTTTTGAAATCCCTATGAATTTTTCGAAATATTTATGGAATCTTTCTGAAATCTTTTATGTTCGTTTGAAATCATTGAAACATTCAAAATCTTTTTGAAATCTTTTGAAATCTTCTAAAAAATTTGAAATCGTTTAAAATATTTGAAATTTTTTAATCTTTCTTTAATCTTTAAAGTGTTTTAAATCTGGTGTACTTTTTGAAATCTTTTGAACTCCCTATGAATTCTTCAAAATGTTTGTGGAATCTTTCTGAAATCTTTTGTATTCGTTTGAAATCACTCAAATATTAAAAAACTTTGTGAAATCTTTTGAAATCTTCTAACGATTTTTGAAATCAATTAAAAGCTTTAAAATGTTTTGTATCTTCGAAATATTAAAGAAAATTTTGTGAAATCTATTAAATCTTGTGTACACTCCTTTTTTTAATAATAGCAATCCTTGAAATCCTTAAAATGTTGAAATCATTGAATTATTTGAAATATTTGTATCTTTAAAATGAAAAAATATCATTTTAAATTAAAGAAATGTTGCCCAAAATTTTTTCACTAGATTTTTTATTAATTATTTTATGTAAGGGGCAGTTAAAGCATTACTTTTTTTAAAAAGGGCCACACCAATTATTTTAATTCTCATCTTCAAATGTTCGGGGGATGTCAGAAAACCAAAGTCAATTAAAAAAATGTATTAAAACAAAATATTGTTTATTTTCAACGATAAACAGTAAAGCTGATATTACAAATAATGAATATTTTGATTTCAAATAAAAAATTGTTGAATTCAACTAAAAAACATTAATTTTTTAACAAAAAATGTAATAGTTGATATTTCATCAAAAATAGAGTTTAATTTTAAATCAACAACAATTTAATCCAACAAAAAAAATGAATTCTAAAAAAAATGTAATATTGATATTTCGACAAAAAATTTTTTTATTCATTCAAAAACAGTTGAAAAAAAATCTCAATCAAACTGCATAATTTTCAAGCCAAAAAGGCGAATTCTCCACAAAAAAGTTGAATTTTTAAACCAAAAAGACGAATTTTCTACAAAAAAAAAAGAATTTTCAACCCCAAAATAATAATTTTCAACAAAAAAGTTAATTTTTAAACAAACAATTAAATTTTCAACTAGATACTATCCACTTGAAACCAAATAGTAATATTTTCAAGCAATAGAATTAATTTTTAACAAAGTAGTAGAATTTTCATCAAAAATTCTAATCATTGAATTTTTAACTATAAATTATCAATTTTCAGACAAAAATGCAATACGTAAATTTTCAGTTGAAAACAGTAATTTTAGAAAAAAAAGAAAGAATTTTCGTTAAATTTTCAACCAATAAAATGAATTTTTATCAAAATAGTTCAATTTTCAACCAATAGTTGAAATTTGGACAAAAAAATTGATTTTTTAAAAAAATAGTTGAATTTTCAACCAAATAATTCAATTTTTAAAAAAACCTGTAAAGATATTTTTTCAACCAAATAGTTGAATTTTCAAAAAAAAATATATTTAACCAAAAAAGAAATAATTATAAATTTACAGTTAAAATTTAATTTAATTAATGTCAACTTTCAATGAAGTAGTTGAATTTTCAATGAAAAAATATGAACTCTTATCGACAAAAATTACAGTTGATATTTCAAACAAAAAGATTACAATTTCTAATAAAAAATAATTAAATTCAACCAAAGAAGATGAATTTTAAATAAAAAATGTAATAGTTGATATTTCAAGAAAAAAATTTTTTTTTCAATCAAAAATTGCTGAGAAAAGAAATATCAACCAAACTGCTGAATTTTTAAGTCAAAAAGACGAATTCTCTACAAAACAGTTGAATTTTTAAACCAAAAAGACGAATTTTCTACAAAACAGTTGCATTTTAAACTAAAAAAAAAAAATTCCACAATAAAGTTAATTTTCAACTAAATAATTACATTTTCAATTAAAAACTATAAAATTTGTAACCAAATAGTTAGATTTTTAACCAAAAAAGATTAATTATCAACGAAAAATGAAATTGAAGTGAAATTTTTAACTAGAAATGATCGATTTTCAGCCGAAAATAGAATACGTTTTTCAGTTAAAAAATAATTTGAAAAAAAATGAATTTTCGTTACATATTCAACCAATAAAATGAATTTTTATCAAAGTAGTTCAACGTTCAACCAACAGTTGAATTTAAAAAAAAAATTGACTTTTTAACCAAATTAAATTTTCAACAAAATCTCAGAATTTTTAACCAAAAAAGATGAATTCTGAAACCAAAAACAAAAAAGATTTAAATTTTGAATCAAAAATACATTAATTTAATCAAAAATGATGAATTAAAAAAAAAATGTAATAGTTGATATTTCAACAACAAAATTTTTATTTTCAATCAAAAATTGTTAAGGGAAAAATGTCGACTAAATTGCTGAATTTTCAAGCCAAAAAAGTTAATTCTCTACAAAACAATTGAATTTCCAACCAAAAAAAAAAACAAATAATTTTCAACCAAAAATTTGATAACCAAATAATTACATTTTTAATAAAAAACTATAGAGTTTCAATCAAATAGTTACATTTTCAGCCAAAAAAAATGAATTATTAACGAAAAATGATATTTTAGTTGAATTTTCAACTAAAAATTATCGATTTTCAGCCAAAAATATAATACGTACATTTTCAGTTTAAAAAAATAATTTTAAAACAAAAAAATGACTTATCGTTAGATTTTCAACCAATTAAATAAATTTTTATCAAAGTAGTTCTACTTTCAACCAATAGTTGAATTTTTGACAAAAGAATAGACTTTTCAACAAAATAATCAAATTTTCAACGAAATAGTAGAATTTTTAATCAAGAAAGATGAATTCTGAAACAAAAATAAACTTCAGAAAGCTAAAAAGTAAACTTTAGTGTAGATTAATTTGCACCAAAAAAGACGAATTTTGTACAAAATACATGAATTTTCAACTAAAAAAGATCAATTGTCAACCAAAAAATGAATAGTTAAATTTTCAGTAAACAAAAAAAATAATGTTCAACCAAAAAAAACTAATTTTTAACTAAAATGATGATTTTCCAATTAAAATGATGAATCTTCAAATAGGATAGTTGAATTTTAAAGCAAAAAGATTAATTGTCAACTAAAATGATGAATCTTTAACTAGAATAATTGAAATTTTAACCAAAAAGACGATTTTTCAACCAGGAAGATTAATGTCTAAAAAAAAGATTGTCGATTAAAAAAGATAACTTTTTAACAAAAAATTAAATAGTTAAAATTTTAGTTAAAAAATTAATATTCAACGAGAGATTAATTTTTAACTAAAATTATGGAATATCCAATTAAAAAAATGTCAACAAAAGAGATGAATTTTCAACTAAAATTACGAAATATTCAATCCGAATAGTTACATTTTCAGTTTAACAAAAATTAATTTTCAGCCACAGAAAAAAATAATTTTCAAAAAACAAATAATTTTTCAACCAAAGAGATGAATTTTCAATTAAAATGACTATTTGGTTATAAATGCAACTGTTTGGTTAAAAATTAGTTTTTTTTTTAAATTCAACTAATCGGGTTTAAAAATCAATTGTTTTCTAAAAGATTCGACTTTTTAGCTTTAAAACTTAACTCTCTTGTTAATGTTTTTAAAATAAAAATTTAACTATTAAATTTTTGGTGGACAAATAAAATCTTTTTTAGTTGAAATAGCGTCTTTTTTGATAAAAATTAATCTTTTTGGTTGAAAATTCAACTTTTTGGTATAAAACCAAACTATTCAGTTTGAAGATTCATAACTTTAGTTGAAAACTTATCTCTTTCTTTGAAATGTAACTATTTTTCATTTTAGTTGAAAATTCAACTCTTTGGTTGAACATTAATTTTTGTTAACAAAAAATTTAACCAGTCAATTTTGGGTTGACAATTTATCTTTCTTAGTTGAAAATTCGTCTGTTTTTTGTAGAAATTAATCTTCTTCGTTGAAAATTCATTTGTTTAGTTTGAAAATTCAACTATTTCAGATGAAGTTTTATCATTTTAGTTGAATGTACATTACTTTGGTTGAAAATTAATTTTTTAAACTGATATAGTAGATAGAGTAGAAACAAAATTTAAATAAAAGAAATAATTATTTAATTTGATATGGCGTCTACTTTGAGTAGAAAATATTTGATTTACGGATTTTAATATTTTGTGTAGAATACATTTTGTGTAGGAAAAATAAAAAAATAATTATGTGCAGAAACTGTTTTGTGTATGAGAAATATAATTTTCCCAAAAAAATCCAATCAGCATTCAATTTCCATTTAGATCTGGTTCTAAATTATTAAAAATTATTTAAATATTTTACCTGAACTGAGGCAATAAATGCTGGGCTTTTAAATGTTACGGACACGGTATTAACAGCAACGGTTATTCCATCGATTACTTTATGAATAAAGGAATATTTTGCAGGTCCAGCGTAAGATGACAATCCTTGTGGAGTCGACATGCTTCTCAAATCCTCGACCGTTTCGACTTCTATGTGGACTTCATCCAAACTCTGAAAGATTTTCATTTTATTTATTTATTTTTTAATTATTTGGGAAGTCATCACAGTACCTATTCTCCTAAAAAAAGGTGAAAAGGATTTCTTTTTTTCAAAAATTGGTAACAAAAAGGTTATAAAACAATTTTTATAAACTAAATTAACATAGAAATCAATGATTATTAACATATTTTGATTTGCTGATCTCCTAAAGCTAATGACGTAAAAATATTTTGTTAAAAGAAAACGATAAGAAAAAACAATTTTGATATATTGATAATATAATTTTTCTGTTATTCTTGAGAAAATTCAAAAAGTTTTTTTAAGATTGCAGCTGTGTCGAAACAGAATCTAGAAAACGTTAAACAAAATTTTTGATTTTACAGTATTTTGAAAAATATTAGGAACAATTCGAGTCAGTATAAAAGATCTTGAAATTATAAAATATTTTTAATCTCTTCAAAACCTCTTAAATTCCTAAATATCTTTCAAACTAGCTCAAAATTTTATTACAATTTTGAAACATCATACAAAATTTAGAACATTGCCTCAAAATCTTCCAAATTTTTTATTCTCTTGAAACCTTTCAAAATTCTTTAAAAGCTTCTAAAATTTTTGTTTCGAAAATCTACATTTTGTTAAATTAAGAAAAAAATCTTTACAAGTTTCTAATTATTTCAATATCTTTTTGAAACTTTTCAAAATATCTCTTAAGCTTATTCAAATTATTTCTAAAATTTTGTAATCTTGAAAAATTGAAACATGTTTCTTTATAATCTTCTACATTAGGTTTCGAATTATTAAGAAATTATTGCATATGTTTCAAAATCTTTTCCAATTTCCTCTTAAAATGAATTTTTCAAGATAAAAAATTATTTGAAATTTTCTTAGAAATCATAAGAAGTTTCTTTGATTCTCTTAAAACCCTTCAAAATTCAGTTTTCCTAAAATTATTTAAAATCCTGCGAAATAAAAAAAAAATTGTCGGGAAATCTTTCGTTTCTAAAACAGATTTTGAAATATTCAAAACCTACAATTAATATCTTTAAATCTTTCAAAATTCTTTAAAAGCTTGTAAAATTTTTGTTTGAAACTAATAAAAATCTAAATTTAGTAAAAATTATTTCTGAATCTTTTCAAATTTTCCAAATATCTCTTGAATTCAATCGAATTGAAAAAAATTAATATTGCCAAATCGCAATATTTTGCTTTAAAACCTTCTACTCTTTTTTAATATTAGGAAACAATTTGAAATGTTTTGAAATCTTGTTTAATTTTTTCTTAGTACTCATTTTTCAGAATAAAAAATCATTAAAAATTTTCCACATGAATCTTAAATTTTTTTTCAAATAATTTCTGAACTTCTGAACCTTCTAAATAACTTTTAAAATTATTCAAACTTTTTAAAAATTCTGCAACATTAAAAAAATTGCCTTAAAATCTTGCATATTCTTATACAATTTTGAAAATCTTTTGAAATTGTTAAACATTTTTTTTTAATATTCTATTAAAATTATTTTTTCAAAATAAAAAATCCTATTTCTTTCTAGGAATCTTAAGAAAATTTTTTCATTTCCTTGAAACCTTTCGAAATTCTTAAAAAGCTCCTTTTTCGAAACCTTTTCTTTTAATTTTTTGAAATGTTTACAAGTTTTTAATTATTTATGAATCATTTTAAAACTTCTAAATATCTCTTAATTTACTTGAAATTAAAAAAAATTAAATCTTGCAAAATTAAAACATTATGCTTTAAAATCTCCCAGACTTTTTTTCGAAATTTTTGGAAATAATTTGAAATCTTTCTAAATTTTCTATTAAAATTCGTTTTTCGAAACAAAAAATCGTTTAGAATTTTACCATGAATCGAAAATTTATTTTTGAATTATTCGAACTTTTCCCTAAACTTTTAAAAAATTCTGCAGAATTAAAAAAATTGCCTTCAAATCAGAAAGATTCTTCTGTTACAATGTAAACAGTTTTTAAAATTGAAAAGCTTTTTTTTGCAAAATTTTCGAAAATCTACATTTTGTTTAATTTAAAAAAAAAATCTTTACAAGTTTATAATTATTTTAAAATCTTTTTGAAACTTTTCGAAATATCTCTCAAACTTATTCAAATTAATAATAAAATTTTGTAATCTTCAAAAATTGAAAAATTTTGCTTTATAATCTTCTATATTCTGTTTCGAAGTATTAGGAAATTATTTCCTATGTTTTGAAATCGTTTCTAATTTCTTCTTAAAATGAATTTTTCAAGATAAAAAATGATTTAAAATTTTCTTAGAAATCTTAAGAATTTTCTTTGATTCTCTTGAAACCCTTCAAAATTCAGTTTTCCTAAAATTGTTTAAAAATCTGCAAAAAAAAAAAAAAAATTGTGAAATCTTTCGTTTTTAAAAACAGATTTTGAAATACTCAAAACCTAAAATTAATACCTTTAAATCTTTCAAGATTATTTGAAAACTTCGACTTTTTTTTGAATTCTTAAAACCAAATTTTTTCCCATGATATAATTTTTCTTTTCTCTTTGAAAATATGAAAAAATTAGAAATTATAGTAAGATAGTAAAATCTGTAAATTGCTACGAACAGAAATATTACCCTATATTAAAAAATCATTTAAATTAAAATGTTCTATTTTATAAATAATATTTAAAAACATTTAGAGCTAAATTTTATAATTTTCCACCTGATTTAGAAAGTTCTATAAGATGCGAAAAGGAAAATGAAATTCCTCTATTAGTTTAAATAATACTTTAATTATAAAAATTAAATATTCATAACTTTGTCAAAAATTAAACTGCATTTAAATGAATAGGGTCATAAAAGGTTTTCTAAATTAAAATTGTAAATAAAATTTTATTTTCTCAATTGAAAAAGGTAAAAAAATAACAAATTTCCAAAAAAGGTGACAAATTTCAAAATAAATTATATAATTAAATTAAATAAATTAAATTAAATAAATTAAAATTTAATTTTTTAGAAATATAAATTAGTTTTGATAAATTTCTTACCAGAAATATAGGAACACTTTTCAGCTTTGTCCATTGTATTCGAAAAGTGACTTTGTTGCACCAAGCGCTGGTTAATCTTAACCATGATGGTAATTCTAACAAATCTGTTAAAACGATTTCATCAAGTTCTAAATTTGTGAGCTCTCCTTCTCCCTTAAACGTACTAAAATTTATTTTATCCGCCGATAAATTTTTGGTGAATCTGAAAGAAAAAATAATTTTTTATTTTAGTTTTTTTTTCATGAATAAAAATAATTAGAATTTATATAATAAAAGGGTGGCCACTGAACCGGGAAACCGGAAATTTTTTTAGACCAGGAAACCCCGGGAAACGAGAGTGAATTTATTTTTGACCGGGAATTTTACAAATTTACAGAATAAAAATCTGTCAAATTAAAATTATGACATTCAAGTTAAGTTCGAATTCAACTTTTTTTAAATTCTAAGTTCAATTATTAACTTTTTAAATCATGAAATTATTCAGTCTACATTTTTAAACGTAAATTTTCAATTTGAAGAACTTTAAAATGCAGTTTTGAAAAATTAAACAGAAAAAAATTAAAAGCGTATGAAATTGAAATTTTTAAGTGAAAAACGCTTCAAGTCGATCAACAGTAAGTATAAATTAATTAATCATTTTTTTAATTTAACCACAGTTCGAGTATTAAAAATCGAACAATAATTGATTTGATAAGACGATTCTGAATCTGTTCAAAATTAAACTATTTTATTTTATTTATAAACTATTTTTAAATAATTGACTGTCTTCCTTATTTGAAAAAATCAGTTTTGTGTTTGAAAATTCAAATCTTTTATTGAAAATTCGTCTTTTTGGTTGAATTAAATTTATTTTTATTTCAAATAAAAATCTTTTTTGGTTGAAAATTAAACTTTCTTATTGAAAATTCAACAGTCTTGTTGAAAATTCGTATTTTTGATTGAAAATTCATCTCTCTTGTTAGAAATTTAATCCTTTTTGGTTAAAAATGCAAGAGTTTGATTGAAAAATAATAATCTGTTTTGATTAAAGATACAACTATATTGTTGAAAATTCATCTTTTAGGTTGCATTCAACTGCTTTTGATATTTAAATTAAAATCGTTTTTGTTTCAAATATCAATTATTACATTTTTCGTTGAAATTGATCTTTTTGGTTGAAAATTCAACTACGTGGTTAAAAGTTGAAATACTTTGTTAGCAATTTTTTTTTTAAGATTAATCATTTATTTGAAAATGCATCCTTTTCTTTGGAAATGTAACTATTTGGTTAAAAGATCTTTTTTTGGGTTAAGAATTAACTTTTTTAACTGCGAAAAAATGTTACTATTCCTTTTTTGGTTAAATGTTTATATTTTTTGGTTAAATATTCGACTATTTGGTTGAAAATTCATGTACTTTCTTGAAAATTCATCTTTTTAACTTTCACCTAATAATAATGAATTTTTAAATTTATTTAAAAATCCTAAAATCTTGTTTTCTTTCATTTTTCTACGGTTTCTATATTTTCTGTGATAAAATTAATTTTTTTAGCTTGAAAATTCAACAATTTGTTTTACTGACTCACTTTTCTTAAGATGAATCTGTTTCTTTAAAAATTTAACTGTTTTGTTGATTTTTTTTCTTGAAAATTAATTTTTCACCTAAAAATTTATCTTTTCCATTTTACATTGAATATTTATATTTTTTAATTAAATATTCAACTATTTTGGTCGAAAGTTCGTTTTTTTGTGTAGAAATTAAATCTTTCCTGGTAAAAAATACAATTGCTTGGTTAAAAATTCATATATTTTGTTTGAGGATTTAATTATTGGTTTAGAGTCGAAATACTTTGTTGAAAATTCTTGTTATTTTGAATATAAATGTTTTTAGTTGATGATTCGTCTTTTTCCTTGAAAATTTAACTATTTTGATACAAATTCTTCTTCTTTTGTTTAAGATTCATTTCTTCAATTGTTGGTTAAATATTTATATTCATTAATTGAATATTAAACTATTTAGTAGAAACTTTACGTATTTTGTTGAAAATTCGTATTTTGTGCTGGAAAATTAATCTTCTTGGCTTCAAATTCATCTTTTTGTTTCAAAATTCATTTGTTTGGTTGAAAATTTAACTATTTGTTTGAAAATGAAGTTTTTTTTTTAAATTCGTATTTTCGGACTAAAAATTTATCTTTTCTAATTGAAACTTCATGTTTTTGGTTGAAAATTCAATTATTGACAAATATATAACTAAAAATTTAACTATTCCATTTTTTGGTTAAATATATTTATCTTCTTTAGTTGAATATTTAACTACTTTGTTGGAAATGTATATATTTTGTTAAAAATTCGTCTTTTGACGTAGAAAATTAACATTCTTAGTTAAAAATCCATCAGTTTAGTTAAAAATGTATTTCTTAGGTTGAAAATTTAACTATTTAGTTGAAAACTAACTTTTTTGTTGATAATTTATATTTTTTGGATTGAAAATTCAACTGTTTTGGGGATATTCGACTTTTTGATTTGAAAATTAATAATTTGTTTTGGTTGTCGATTCAACTATTTTCTTGAAAATTCGTCTTTTTTTGATGTTTTTAATGAGTTTTACTGAAAATTGTACTACTTGATTTAATGTTGAAATACTTTGTTAATTTTTTAAAAAGATTTATCATTTTAATTGAAAATTCATCATTTTAATTGGGGAAATTCCATTTTTTTAGTTGTATATTTATCTGACCGAAAAATCTTTCTTGTTGAAAATACATCTTTTTCTTTGAAATTTGAATTATTTTGTTAGAATTTTTTTTATTTAGTTTTTTGAACGAGAATTTAACTATTCCATTTTTGAATTAAATATATTTATCTTCTTTGGATGAATATTTAACTATTTTGTTGAAAATGTATGTTATTTGTTAAAAAATCATATTTTGTTGTAGAAAATTAACATTCTTGGTTAAAAATCCATCTTTTTAGTTAAAAATTTATTTTTTAGGTTGAAAATTTAACTATTTGGTTGAAAACTACCTATTTTTGATAAATTATATTTTTTGATTGAAAATTCAACTGTTTTGATGATATTTGGCTTTTTAGTTTGAAAATTGATAATTTGTTTTGGTTGACGATTCAACTATATTTAGTAATTCATCTTTTTTTGCTGTTTTTAATGTGTTTTATTGAAAAATCAAGTAGTTGATTTAATGATTTATTATTTTGGATTGCAAATTTTAATATTTTTTGGTTGTAATATCAATTTTTACATTTTTTGTTGAGACATTCGTCTTTTTTTGGTTGAAAATTCAACTCATTATCTTTTTCTTTGAAAGTTTAATTATTCGGTTAAAAATTCTATTTTTTTTTGTGGAAAACTAATTAAATATTCCATTTTTATCTTCTTTAGATGAATATTTAACTATTTTGTTGAAAATGTTTGTATTTTGTTGTAGAAAATTAACATTCTTGGTTAAAAATCCATCTTTT